>WOGN01008238.1:0-11409 GCA_015342105.1 Leptinotarsa texana
AAGATTAAGTACTGTGTATCTCAAAAACCAGAGCTAATAAAAATTTTTCATTGTTATTTTCGTTTTTATCACCCCAAAATTAGTAGAAATTGACTAATTTAGTGTAGGAAACATTCAAAAAATATTTTTTTGTTGTGTTGTGTTATTGATGTCCGAGGTGAAATGATGTCCCCTCTCCTTTCAACTTTCAAGATCATGCCAGTTTACTGCAGTAAGGCAAAAATGTAGAAGGCTATCATTCTTGCGTCAGCTTAAGGCATAAGATTTTAGGACCCAGTGATCACTTATCCCACCCCATCGTGTGAGGAGTGGTCATTGGTTGATGATACTGACGCGCCCAAAAATTGGAATATCATTTTATTTTAGCCACGGAAAGATATTAAAGAATTGTGTGTACCTAAAAAAAGTCAAACCTAGATCTTTAATTCACAAAAGGTTTTCCATAATCAAGGAAAACTCAAATTTTTGTTCTGTAATCTCAATATTTAAATGAAGTCCTTGCTTTAATTGGAATAGTCCCTAACCACGAAAAAGTCTACCTGTGGTAAAAATAGTGTATGTCTTAATACAAATTTTCTGGACTGAACACATCTTCATTCAAACATTAAATGCATCGCTCTATAACAGTTCCGACGTGGTTCAGATGCTGTACCGACAATCGTACATATCTCGTGACATCACAATAGCTTTCGACGAAAAGAGCAGGTTAAGTCGCGGATCTTGACAACAATACATTTTATCCATATGAAATTTATCAAAGTATACAAAAAAGGACAAACTTAATTTTGACTGAACGACCCTATTCGCGCATGCGCATCAATAATATTTTTAATTTGTTTAGTGTTCGAATGTACAATCTATTTTGTTTATATAACATACTTCTTCATCCTCATCTACAATTTCAATGCTTGTAATTATATTTACCTCAACGAAATAATTAAGAACAAATAAATAATAATGCCCTATATACGGGAATAAGGATTTTTAAGTTTTGCAGGAACTTTTCTGTAACTGTAGTGTTCCGTTCATTTATTGTGAATCAGTTCGAAGCGGTTCTGTAATACTTCGAAATCCAGAACTGAAATGAACCCAATATATTCAAAAGTTCCAAAAAGAAATCAAAATTTCCCTTTCATGACTTACAGATTACTACAACTTTCCCATTAAATGATATCTACACCTGGTGTAAAAGAATATCAAATTATCAAAATGCATTTCATTCCACAAAAAAGATTCCTCTTCAAATTGAAAGGGATATATTATCAGGAGAGATTAATTTTTGGGAGAGGAATTTTTTTTACTTCTCTATCGTTATAAAAACAATGTGGGAATCTTCCAAAGAAAGGACGAGCGTAAATCATTTCAAAATAAACTTCATCTTTTATATAAAGATGGAGAAGTAGAAAGCCAAAACCTTTCTTTCCAAAAGCTTCCTCCTTCTGAAAATTAACCTTTATTTCCCGAAGATTCCTCCTTATTAAAATCAACAACTGAATAAATTGAAGATTTCTATCAATTATTACTGGAAGCTTCACTGTTTGTCTGTATATGAAGTCCAGAAACATTTCGGTTCTACAATACATCCAGTATTGTGTGAGAGTGAAAGAATTCCAATAATGCATAGTCGTCTCAAGCAAGTGGCACTGGAATTCATCCGCAAAGATATTTCTACCCGCTATGCCATTGAGGATGCCGCTATCGAGCTATTAAAGAGGTGACTTGCGACAAACGACTTCGAAAGATGTTTATCATATTGGGTTAAAAATAGGTATTGATATAAAATGTTCAATGAAAAACTTTAAAAAATCTAATTTGTCATTTACTTGAATTTATAAAATTTTAAAAATAAACATGTATCATATGGTGACGTTTTAAAGACTATCCATTTTCTTTATCCAACCTATTTAAATCAAAACTTTAAAACATGTAATTATAATTCGTCTTTCAATGTATTTGATATTATTATTATTATTGACAGTGATAAATTAAAATTGATCATAGTTAAACACATGGTAAAACTTGAAAAGTTTTGGATATAACATCAAGACGAAACTTGGAGAGAGGACAAAGTGAAATTGCCAGACTCGTTATTCATCAATAGAGTAAGTACTCAATACTTTGCCTTAAGATTATTTTGAATTCCTTAATGCATGGAAACATGTCCTTAAGGAGCGAAAGATTATGCTCTGTGGAAATGCGACTTCAAGAAAGAGATGAAACCAACGATAGTTCCACTAAAACAGCAATTTCATGATCAAACCCCATCAAAAACATCAACCGGGCATAAGAAAGATAACGTGAACAAAAAGTAGATAGAAGTATGAAACTTTAGTGATAATGTTATTACATCTTGTAACAGAAGAAGGACATTTTTATTTCCTTGGAAATTTCGTATTAAGTTTGAAAATTTGATTTTGGTCATTCTCATAGAAATATTAAATTTCAGGACCTCGATACCGAATGAAATTCGGTAACTTCTCATAATATACTTCGACTAAATAGAAACAAGCTTACAGTCGATAGGGTTCAAATCACAAAAAAAATGTTTTACTGAGACAAATCAACCTGATTTTTTTATTTCGCCATTTACTCAGTATTTCAGTGAGTAATTCTTCTAATTTAACATTCCTCCAAAAGTTTTGCACCATGTTTTCCAAAATATTTATTTTTGTTGAGTGTTCAGTTGTCTCGAACAAGTTTGATCTGATATTTTCAATTTACTGAATGATATCCTGGTATTCATTGCAGATCAAAAATTGTGTAGGAAGGTGTTGATTAGGTATTTCTCTCCAGTTCTCTTGGTATATTTCTGAAAAGTTGTTCAAAGTAATTTGTCCAACAACGAATGTTGAACCACTCTGATAATGGATATAAATTTGTAGAAACTCTGTTGTAAATTATATTTGTATCTATGGATCGTAGTGAAATAGCAAAGTTGAAGTAGAACTTTAATAAATTTGAGAAATTCAAAATTAGACGTGACAGTCCAATTTTGAAAATACAAAAATTTACTAACTGAACTTTTCGATAACAACATTCAGCAACCATATGAAACTATACAGAGTGGATATAAGTTGCAATTCAGTTCATATTTCAACACTGCCCCTTGAACTGACGTGCAATTGATTCTTATTAACACCCACTAGATCTCTCAGCTATTCAAAACGAGTTCTGCTCAGTGGTTTGGTGAAAATATCCGTCATCTTATTTTGATGCCAAATCTACAAGTTATTGCTGGCGGCTAAGTGAAATTCTAAAGTATTTTCAGGAACAACTACTCGAATATGCATTACACTTAAACCATTTTCACGAGTTCCAGTACCTATAACCTCCCCAATTTTTGAAATATTGCAAATATTTCTGTTAATTGTTAGCGTCATACCCTTATCAACAGTAGAAAGTATTTAAAATAGATTCCTCTCTACGTCGAGTACGTATCACATACATCTTGAAAATAATTTCATATCCATTTTCCATCGATGAAGATTTGAACATTTTTATTTGTTTTTCCCTAAGATTGCATACTCTGACCATTACCAGCCATAACTGACTGGGAAACTGGGAGTATGGTCATATATTGAGTGGCACCTGAATCTGCAATCCAACTATCTTTTGATTGTAGATCCAACTGAAAAGATTGTATAATGAATGCTAAACTCTTTACTGAAATAACATTCGTTTTCATGTCTTTGGTAAAGTATTTCTTCAAATATCCTCTATGACCACATCGATAACATTTCGCAGTAAACTTTTTTTCACGTTATCTTTTTTATGCAGGCTCATGTTATTGATGGTTATCGATCTTGAACTCTCTTCGATGCTATCAATGCTGTTTTAGTGGAACTATCGTTAATTTCATTTCGTTCTTGAAATTTCATGGTTCTTTGCTCCTTAAGGACATACTTCCATGCATTAAATAATTAAAAATAATTTTAAGGCAAAGTATTGAGTATTCTATTGATGAATAACGACTCTGGCAACTTCACTTTGTCCTCTCTCTAAGTTTACTCTAAAGTTATATCCAAAACTTGTTTTGCCATGTGATTAGGTATGTTTTCCAGGAGATACTTGAACAGTCTGTATTGTCTTTGTTCAGTTCTTCGCTCAAAAATAGTCAAAAGCTCATCCCACATCTCCTTTGAACTACTACACATGTTTATCAGCTGCCTGACTTGTGAACTCAGACTAGAAACAATGAGACTCTGGGCGGTGTATTCAATTCTGTTTGCAGATTGCATGATATTTTAACTGATATTTTAACTGAAGGTTTAACTGTGCCCAAAACAGCGTCCTATGTATTGTATGCGTGCAGCTAGATTTTGCGTTGAAATTTCCAATCTAGCCAATTCGATTGCCTTCCAATTTCTCGAACTCTTTATCTTCAACATAATTACAATGTTCACGCTGCCACTTTTTAACATAGATTATAAAACATTTTGGGAAAGACAAAACAAATATTACTCTTTAAAATATGTGGACAAAAAATTTTTATCAAAGATTGGTGATTTGAACTCTATTGAAAATATAAGAACTATCACGAAGGTATATCATTGGACTTTTAGCTACCATATGTTTACCATAATGTTTGAAGTTATTTTTTATGGGTTTTCTATTCAATTGTGGTTATTTTAATGGGTTCAGTGAGCACGGATGCCTCAATAAGTTCAATAAGATATATTACAATGAAAAACTTATCGCTGTTTTGTAAAGTATTAAATAAAAATTTCACAAAAATTTGTAAATACGTTATCATGGATATATCATCTAGTATCGCCTAATTACATCACAATTTTTCTCAATTTTTCAACTTGCTATGAACACAGACTCGAATTCTGATTCTACAATTCGAATCCATTATGAGCTTCAAAAGTATCATAAAAAAATCGGAATTTAGGTAAAAGTGTTAGTTAGAGTCAACACTGTTGCTGGAACATAAAAAATTAAGGAATGAGTGGACAAGCCTTAACTGTGGATGTTCTACCTAATAAGAATAAATGGATTAAATCCATCCCATCTTGAGCGGACCAACTAACAAAAGATGAAACATATTGTGAGAAATAGTTACTGATACAGACACTATTATTTCATTAATTTTTACACAATTTTCTCACACTCAAATACAAATAATTGAATTATCAAAAAAGAAATCAAATTTTCATAATGATATTTTACAAACATATCATTTTGTGAAAAAAGAAAATGATTTTAACTAACTTATGAACAAATGACTGCGATGATTTGTTTTTACTAAACGTATTTGGTATCGCCCTTCCGACATAGAAAGCATTCTCCCCTCACCCTTTGAACACAGAGAATTTCACCGGTTAGCTTTGGTCGCTTTGATCTCTCAACCCTGAAAGTAGATGGTTTCTTTATACGCGTTTGCAGATCGTTGGGAAATCTTACGAACAAATTGATCAAGTCACGAGGGTAATGCGTTTACACAAGGAAGTTTGTCCTTAGAAAAGATGTACTCAGTACCTCAAACTGACATTACACAACATTTTGCACCATTTCTTATTCAAATTACACAAAACTCGCGTGGAGGACTACTGTCTCGAAAATGAAAACTATGAATTTGAAAAAGTCAGAATAGTCCATAAGACAACCCAAATGTGAACATTTGGGTTGTCTTATTTGTACTTAATAAACAATATAATAATTATCATATAGACTTAACACTGAAATTAGAACAAATATTTATTTAGATAAACGTAAATGAACACAGTGACTGATGTGCAACAAAAATCACATCCGATATAAAAAATGATGCGGCTATATACATTCAAATGACAAATGAGCAACATATCAGTCGAGGAATAGATATTTTCACATATTTTTCCCGAATTCGATATGAAATTTTACCTTTTACTCGTGAAAATTACTACTACGGTATCATCCCATTATTGCAGAAAGAAGAAAAACAGTTAGTCTAGCTGTAAACCCAACCAAACCAAATGATAAAAAATGTCGGAGAGGTGCAAGATAAAATCAAAGATGTCTTAAATGTAATGCAATCTTTTGAATGCAATCTCCGAATGAGAGAAGTTGAAAACGAATGGAATTAGTTGAAGGTTAAAAGAACCGGAAAAATTGATAAACACTCTTGATTATACGCATATGAGTATTCAATTAGTTCCTCTTGATCAGAATCCATTGATTCCAACAGAAACAGTCTTGACGTGATCAAAAACAATCATCGTAGGCCATGTATTATCCAACTCCAAGAGCCGATGAGAAGTGAAAGGGAATTGCATCAGTTGCGACATTGATAAATCAAACGGTATAGAATATTTTGAAAAATACCCGAATATTAAAGAACTGAGGAATATCTGAAAGCAATTGGAGCAAACAAAATCTAAAACGTATATTGCAGCCAACTTAGAAGAAGATAGTAGTATGTGTTTTCCCAATAATCAGCTTTCGCCACCCTACGAACAACAACTCTCAAGAGGTCTCTCAACAAAGAGGTCTCATCTTTAAACGTGTGCTTTTTAGCCCAAAGAACATTGCATGAATGAAAACTATAATAATAATAATTATTGTAGGTCATCATTTCCCACAAAAAACAGTTATAAGTAACCAACAAAAGAAGATTTACAAGATTTACACCTTACAAATAAGGTGATCAATGTACTTCAATGAGGGACAGACTAACCTATTGACCATCCAAAAGCTACAAGCCTTCACTGATCAATTGAAGGACTCTGAAATGCAGCAAACTCAAAGGTCAACACTGATTAAAATCAACAAACATGAACAAATTGTCTCTAGACCGAATCATTTACGAAAAGACCGTCCATAATCTGCAGATGGATTGTTTCATCCGATCCAGGCACCGTGGTTCTTAACGTAAATACTGAGTTTCAAAAAAAACAGCTATAGAGAGAAAAATACAAGGAGTACCTAGTCGGTACTATCACTATTAACGCAGAAGACTCCGGATTGATTGCGTAATCAAAGAATTTGGTGTTGGGAACGGCTTCGTGACAAATAAAACATAATTGAAAAGTTCCAACGCAAGTGATTCAACAAAAATCATTCATTCTTCTTTCATATTAGTCGATGAAGTTATCGATCAGGGCG
The DNA here is from genome assembly GCA_015342105.1 of Leptinotarsa texana. Classification (NCBI taxonomy): domain Eukaryota; kingdom Metazoa; phylum Arthropoda; class Insecta; order Coleoptera; family Chrysomelidae; genus Leptinotarsa; species Leptinotarsa texana. The sequence goes on from WOGN01008238.1 coordinate 7,087, forward strand.
TCCTTGGTCTTGCTAATATGAAACAGAATATTAAACATCTAAGACTGACAACAAAGAAACTTTTTTGGATCTTTTTGGATCTCCACTGGTAGAGTGGAGATAGATTTTTGATGCCCATACATCTTAGGAATGTTATAATGGAGAGAATACAAAAATAACCTGAAAGCTTGAGCACAAAAATAGAGTAAGCTGAGGAAAACCGACAATAATCGCCTAAGCCATCGTGCATATGGACAATCTGTCAGAGGTCCGATATCTCATCACACAAAATTGCACTGGAGAAAAATGGCCTGTTAATAGTATCTGCAAACCTGAACCTGTGAGAGTCGAGATTGATGAGAAATTGCAAAACCGAAATATATAGCATATTGTCACTATTTTTCAAACACAAACTATGGGTGGAGTAATGTTTTACAGAGTTCTATCAATAAAAAAGATGATATATAATGTGGATTTCACTATATAAATATAAAAAACGGTACAATATTACAATGAAATCCTCAGCACACGAAAATACAATTTCCATTTTCTAGCAACCCCTGCCACGATACAATTTCGCCAAAAGTCAATATTTGTAGCGGAACAAAAGACAGCAAGACATTAAATATTCAATCTTACCCCCTATATCGACCTTTCTGCACACTCTTTCAGCTATACTATGTATTTGATGACACAATGATGTTTGGTCGTCTCTTTCCCAGAGACTGTAAATATTAAACGAAGTAAGGGAGAGCAAAAAATCCAAGTTTGCATTACTCATAATAAAATTCATTCGGACTCTGCGGAACAGGATTTCTGATGAAAAGTGGGCGCTCATAACATGTGTTAGTTTTCCTTAATGAAAAATATAATATTTATACGACTGGACGTGGAGTTATGATCCAAAGATGGCCGTCAGGTTTACTTTGCCGAAATGGAATATTCTAATGAAATGGTATGTTTGAAAAGGAACGTGTGATATTTGCTTTCATGACAAATAGTAAATGAGATGAAACTCTGCTTTTGTGTCAGAAATGTGGATATTACGTAAGATACAAGAGTAAGACAACAATCAACAATACTTGGTAACTTGGAACCACTGGCGTTGAATAAATCTATTAAGAACGTTTTTTTCTAGCCAGAACGATATTTACTATATCTCGACGTGCGTTTCGAAAACCAAGTTAATAATAATAGTAATAATAATAATCGACTTTATGATACATGTTTTCTTATCTGTATTTACATTAGTTGAAGACCTTATGATGACCTATGACCCGACCCCATCATTGGGAGATTAGTAAAAATCACTCCAACGGCATGTTGAAGTATTTATATGCAACTAAACGAATCATCATGTCACCTAATGAGAGTCATTAAATATATTCTTTCTATTTCTTACTCTTGGTGAAATATATTAGCAGTTTTGAAAGCCGCTTTCATATTCAATTTTTGAAAAATTCTGGGAAGAAACATTCATGAAGACAGTCCCTTAATTTTCGTTTCGTGATTGAATCATCCATTATGTTTGAGGAATGCCTGTTAATGTAAGCTTGATAACTTTTTTCTTGATATCGTATTTTTGTGCTCAAGAAGGAAGTGACCAGCCTACCGCCAATAAAATGAAATACCGCCATTATTTGTTGTGGGCAGTGGTGGCGAAAAGTTGCTAGAATTCTTCCTACATAAATAAAATTCCGAACCGTTCCCAGCATTTTTTATAACTCGAATACCCAAGAATGGTAACTCTTCATTATGTTGAAATTCTAATCATTCTAAGATTGAGTTTCAAACCTTTCTCTTTCAAATGTAATATTTCATAGTCGTGATTGAACTCATGCGCCTCACTATGCAGATGATTTACAATTGTGGAATTGGTCTTCACATTCGGGAAACTACTACTATGTTCTATTATTTTTTGGAAAGATGTTCCCCCCATTTGTCCAATATAAAATTTCAGGCAAGAACCACAAGTCAACGTATTTACTCCCGATTGTATTTGATAACTTTGCTTAAATTATTCTTTGTCCGGTAAGCCACGTCCAAGACTTTTCTTTAAAAAAAAGTGACTAACAAAGATAAAAATTCGATGTCTGATAGATCTGGAGTATATTAGCCAAACGGGCAAAACCTTTTCCCAAAGAAAAAAATCTTGAATGTAAAGACCATTTCCACATTTACAAACAATCTCTTGACAGAGGGGATGGTTCAACCACGACTACGAAATATTACATTGGGCAGAGAAAGGTTGGAAACTCAATCTTTTGGATTGCTTAGATAAGATTCCCTCGATGCATTGCTCACTGGTGAATCAATATTTTGATCTGCTCATTTTTTTGTACGAATAGATATATGCATCTGAACTATTTCTTTAAATTATTTCCTCATATACTGATTCATTGAAGAAAAGCAAACAACGGTGGTCCAAATAATTATATCCATGTTCAAGAAGTATTTTTATGATGAAATACTCACTGTATTTTTCTACCCACATTCCTCTACAAGTTTTACCTACCACATGTAGAGATTTATATTTTCCAAGACACAAATCAAGAGAAAACCTTTTTTTGCTTTTTATACATTTTTCAATTATCGGAATAAACAACTAATACAGTTGCTATTTATTTCATCTTATAGTAGCATAAACATATATTACGTATAAGAAAAGCACAACAATAATAATAAAAAAACTCAACAATACATCAAATTCTGAACAAAATGATCTACAATATGTTTCCTTCGTAAGTACTATAATTGCATTTTAACAAATTAGTGCTTGGTACAATAAAGTGTTTCCTATCTTTAAATTTGAATAAAATATCGTGTATGGTTGTGGTTTATTCGCATACACTCGACTCTCAAGAAAACCCCATAAGAAAAAGTCCGTTGACAGTGATGACCTGGCCAATATCGTTCTCAAAGAAATATGGACCGATGACGCCGCCAGCGCAAAATCCACCTCAAACAGTGACTTTTTTGGAATGCATTGAATCTCATGTGGATTAGTATCATACCAAGTTCTACAATTTCATTTGTTCACGTACCTATTCATCCAGAAATGGGTTTCATCGCTGAAGATGATTTATAGGTGAAAATTGGAGTCAGTTGCCAACTACTCCAGATATTCAGCGAACACATTGAACACACTTCGTTATCTATGGTCGTTTACCTTCGGTTCCTGGGTCAGTTGAATTTTGTGCGGGTGCAGGCCCAAGTACCGACGCAAAATTCGCCAAGTTGTGGTCTGCGAAAGGCCAAGCTCTTGCGGGCGACGCAAAATCGACTGTCTCAGATTCTTCTGCACACTCTCACAGACAGTTGCGATTTTTGCGGCAAATTTTAAGTTTCGTCGACCTACGGGTGTTGATTGATCGTATAATGAACCAATTGACTCGAATTCATCCATCACATTGCGAATAGTCCTCTCAGTAGGATTATTATAGCGATCCGTAAACTGAGCAACGCGCGCGGTAAATTGCCCGAACAGAAGACTCATTTTGATAAAAAATGTTTATTATTTGCACGTGTTGTTGAATGCTATATCCGTCCATAGTGCCATTCATTAAGCCAATTTGACAGGTGCAGCTTCAACAAGAAGGTCATCATCAATTATCAAAGTTCGGAAGTCCCTGTAGACCCGTTATAAAATAATGTTAAGTACATGATATATTGAAGTTGAAATGAAGTTTGAATAAATGCGAGATAATCGAAGACAACAATCTTTTGATGGAGTATCAATCAGGTTTTAGATCGCAACACTCATGTGAATCTGCTCTACAACTCACCTTATCTAAATGGAAACTGTCAATTGATGACAATAAATATGTAGTGGCAGTATTTTTGGATTTCAAAAGAGCGTTCGAAACTATAGATATATCTATTTCACTATCAAAATTAGAGTACTATGGAATAACTGGTAGGGTGTTGCTATGGTTCAGAAGTTATTTACTCAACAGATCTCAATGTACTAAAATAAACAACGTCTTATCAAGCCAAAAAGCAATTGATACCGGGGTGCCCCAAGGGAGTGTACTTGGCCCTGTTTTATTCATACTTTATTTGAATGACATAAATTTTTTAGTGACTGTGAATTCATCAACCTGTTTGCAGATGATACTCTCATTGCACCAAGCGACTCTGATATTCATAATGCTTTACGCAAAATCAATTTGACTCTTGAGAACGTGGCGAAGTTCTTGAACATAAACAAACTCAAACTGTATATCACAACACAATATAAATATAACTTAATTGATATGAACTCCATTAATATTGAGATCTACGACGAAACTATAGAAATTGTGAAAGAATTCAAATATCTAGGCTTCATCGTTGATAACACTT
>WOGN01008239.1:0-17022 GCA_015342105.1 Leptinotarsa texana
TTTCTGTATGTAGGTGAAATGGTTATTCATTGATAGATGATTGTCTAACATGAATCCTAGATATTTGAATTCAGTAATGAGCTCAATTTTATCATTTCCTATTTTTATTTCAATTTGATTTAAACATAATTCTGAAAGGCTCATAGCTTTTGTTTTGTTTACATTTAGCTTTAATTTATTAGTTTTTAAATATATAGCAATACTGCCATTTAGAGTTATCCTCCATTATTTTCCATCATTATATTCTTCAAACGAATCTCTATCATTTCCATCCAAATTGATTATAATGTTACCTTTTCCTTCAACATATTCTCCTTTAGATTCGAGTAACCAAAAAACTTTTTTTCTGGTATAGATTTCATTTTATTTTGTTTTTTTCCGAAGTGAACAGATCCGGTAATTAGGTCAGTTATCAAGAGCGATCTCTATCACATTTATCCAAATCGGTTTCATTCTCTGAACTCCTAACCAAAGCGTTACATTCACCTTCAAAATCTTCTACTTTGAATTTCAAGAATTGAAAAACTATTTGTCTAGGAGTGGTTCTGTTGTAGTCTGATCAATTAAATATTTGTCATCAAGAGCGAATGTTGAGTGACAAATTTGGTGACAAATTTTCAAAAATTTGATGGACTGTCCGACACTTAATGAGCATTCATTATAACGTATTCAACTCACACTTTATTGTGAGATTTTAACTTGACAGTTTAACTTGACACGTTTAAAGAAATAACTGTGTATTGAAAATCTCACAATGAAATGTCATTTGAATACGTTTTCGAATATTGAGAACTGAATGGCGCAGTCTTTTGAAAAATAGATGGATTGTTACCTATATCAAAATGAGTATATTTCTACTGGAAAATATAACCATCTTAGCGAAAAAAAAGAAACAACTTTCAAAAAGTCATTGACTTAAATTCGTAATTTCCAAAGAGATCACCGGATATTTATTATATATGTATAGCTTGGCTCTGAAGACAAATATGAAGAATATCTTCAGTACCAACAGACAGATGGGGCTAGTCTAGTTGACAGAACGGTACGAAGTGAGCCAATAAGACGAAAGGCATTTGAGTGTTAGTCTGAAGTTTGAGTAAAGTTTTTGAGTAATTGTACTAGTGAAATAACGGATATTTATTATATATGTATAGCTTGGCTCTGAAGACAAATATGAAAAATATCTTCAGTACCAACAGGCAGATGGGGCTAGTCTAGTTGACAGAGCGGTACGAAGTGAGACGAAAGGCATTTGAGTGTTAGTCTGAAGTTTGAGTAAAGTTTTCGAGTAATTGTACTAGTGAAATAAAGTTGAGTTAAATTGTACAGTATGGTCAATTATTGTCGAACCCACGGGGACAACGTAACCAAATTTTGGTTGATTATAATTTGGAAATTGAGTTCAGCCTAGAAACTGAAAGGTTTATAAATGAGATATATTTACTTTGCACTACCTGGGGTATGAGTTCCCCAGAAAAATCGGAGTCTGTATAATGATGGCTGTTTTCATCGGATAGTTATTTCAACTCTTAACGTGTAATTCCGTGTTAGAAATCACACGTTGAAAGGTAAGACCTCGTTAGTCTTTAGCTCGAACAGTTTTCTCAACTTCTGAGAGTTGTCGTTCGTATGGGGGCGACAGCTGATTAACAGAAAAACAGAAACAGAAAACAGACAGACATTCTGAAGTGGTAATAATGAGAATGTGTTCAGATAAACAGAAGCAATTTTACGTCGTAGTGAGCAACCTAACTAGATAGATTGTAGCATATGACAGTCGCAGATGCCATTCCAAATAAAATATATTTAAGATTCAGCCAACGAAACATTATTTCTAGAGTATGCAATCTGTGAATCACCCTGGTATAAACTTCGTTCGTTACACGTTTCTATTGATATTTCTTACTTCCAATCTGGCCCCTTCGATTCTCGCGATGTCGATTCCATGGAAAGTTTCTCCAAACAGGAATGGAAAAGCACGAACTCAAGGAAGTGAATCGCTGAAATGAAGTGCCAAATCGATTTCTTCAGAAAGTATACTTGAGATGTGTAGATCTTGAGGGATGGTCCAATTTGTGAGTGTCGTTTCCAGCGATATGAGGAAAGCAACTTTTGTGAATTTTAATCGATGAATATTTTCAATGAAGAAATTTATTTTCGAAGATTGAATCATTCAATCTATCCAAATTCGAGTTCATGCATGCCAACCGTAATGGGAGGGAGAACAAGGTATAGGAATTGATCGGGCTAAGTTATTGCTAGATGAAAATATAAACATAAATGTGACGTTTCAGCCAATCAAGGTTGCAATCAGATGAAAGACTTTTTTTATGGATAAAATCCAGCAACCTCAGGATCTGCTTATGGGGGGAGTTCCATATTCTCTAATTTAGCCTTTTGACAGTAGCGTTTGTACAACTCCATAGTGCGATATGATTTTTAAAGTTTTTGAGAAGCTATTCGAGCAACATGATTATACGAAGGTATATTGATTCTGACAATTAATTTAGAGAAAACCAATATTTTTGGAATATTTTTCCAGTAAGTGTATATATAACAGAAAAAATGTTGGAGACAATATGGATCCTTGATGATTTCCGGCGTAGATGGACAAGTTATCCTAGAGAGAATCATCGATAGCTATTTGAAAAGATCCTAGATAGCTGCTGTAAAGTCACAGTTGTCTAAAGAAAATGGCCCCTCTCAACTGAGATTTTTCTCACAGCTTAATTAAATAACCAAAACTCGCTAATGAAATTTCATTTTGATTTCCACTATATAAAATATACAAGTCAGCTATACGTATTTCGCTATACAATAGCTTCCACAAGGTAACTATTGAGGTACTATTGTATAAGAAAATTCCAAACACTTCCCGTTGTTTGCAAACCCTTTACAGTGAAAATCAGATTGAGATTTTATCAGTAAGTTTTGGTAGAAATTTTCATCGAGTGTCGGCTAGTTCATTTAAACATTGAATAACCTTTTTTGACGATTTTTTGAATGATATTATTTCCTAATTCACGAAACTGCGTTTTCTGCTTGTCGTACCTGGTAGAACCTAAGTAAGTTTTTTGATTTTTTCTAACTCTTCTTGAGAGTCCTAGAAATATATGCGTATCTTTCGTCCATTGACAAAACATCAATCCATTCATTACTCAATATCGTGAGAATGACTGAAGAAAATGGATTGATATCCGATGACGTCGGATATTGATCCAGGATGTATAAACCTCTGAAGAGGCTAGCCACTTGCGCCAACAGAAAGAAATTCTGAAAATTGCCGGCCTTCGAACTCGAAAAATACTGACACTGATATCCAATTATTTATGTAGTCTTTCCCTACACGCAGACCAAACTATTTACTTAACCCTTTTATAGCTGCATAATATATAATAAGCTTCAGGCTTCATGCTAATCCTGAGGTTATTTAATGCCGTTTCTCTGAAATTCACGCAGTATTACTGTCTATTCTGGGGAAGAATGATTTATGAAAATGAATCGCATTAGGCTGGGACTATTTAGTTGCTTTACAACAATTTCGGTATTTTTCATCTTTCAGCACGAAAATTACAGTTTGAATTAAAAAAAGGTTTTTGCCTTTGTTATTCTCCATCTTTATACAAAAAATGTGGAAACTCCCAAACGAAGGAAGGAAGCAAACAAGTTCAAAATAAACTCTTTATAAGAATTGTAGATCATGCATAGAAGTTACTTTCAGACACAAACTGGAAGAAGAAGCCCTCTCGAAACAACTACTTTCATATGAACATTGAATTACACGAAAGAAAAAAATACTTTCGAAACAACTACTTCTATAATAATATGATCATTGAATTATACAAAAACACTTTTTCCTATTCAGTTTGTACTCAAATATTCGTTATTGAATTGAATCAGATATCATTCATACGAACGATATACTATCCTCTTCAATGGCAAACTTCGAAGTTTCGGAAATACATTCATATGCCTATATGAATAAATCGCAACGATAGGATCTTGTTTGAATCGAAAGGGGTATATTTTTAGGCAAGATTGATTTTTGGAAACAAAGGTTTTTGGTTTCTACCTCTCCATCTTCATACAAAAATGTGGAAAACTTCTGAAGGAAGAAAGAAAGCAATTAAGTTCAAAATGAACTATCATAAAGACGGGTATGTCAAGCAGGTTTCAAGGGAGAATACTATAAAAAGTATTTCTAACAGTACATTGAAGAATTCACCCTTCCACTCCCGTATTTCGGATCGCAATCTAAACTATTGATAACAATAATAAGTATATTCTTCTCTTTTGAAGTAGTGAAGTGAACATGAGATGTGAAGACCTAGAAAGTGATTCATGTCCACAGGCCAAGTGTTTACATAACATAATTTTATTAGATGGAGTCTGTAAAGTCATCAGGAGTTTGGATCTCGTTCTTCACTACCATGTGAGAGTATCTGAGCGGCCGATGAACTTGGTTTAGTTTTTGACACTGAATAACCAAAACTGTCACCAAGATGACAGTCACAGATATCACACCCACATTTATACTTTACTCTAGTGGTTACACAAGGATAAGTCAATGCTTGGGATTTTCTTCAACTCTGTTAAATACCTCAGAATAACACAGAACCTGTTCTTAGCTTTTTTTGGGTCCGATAAACGAGGCTCCCCAAGTAGTACGGTGTAATTAGACCTAAACCTCAACATCCAAAGTAAAAGTTTTCCTCCAACACCAAATTGCTCTACATAGTCTCCTTATTCTATGGTAAAAAGTTACACCATTTTGAGCGTCGGGTTTGGGGGTGAGGGGGGGAATTTGAAAAATCACTAGTTTTTTTAGTTTTTCGTAAATATTTCAAAAACTAAGCGGTTTATCCTAAACATTGTTATATACAAAAATGTTCTACGTTAAATTTTAAATAAGAATGGTCCTTTTCATAATCACTCTAAATTGTACGGTTCAAGAGTTACAGACGGTGTAAATGTTAACTTTTTCGTAATTTTGATAATTTTTTAAAAAAATAAGCTTCGTAAAAGAATGTTGCTATTTCAGTGGCCGGTGGTATGTTAGTGATAAGCCCTTGAAGGAACGACAACCTCACCACCTTATCAAGGGGCACTCTTTTTTAAGGGAAAAGAGGCTTCCACAGGCCTAGGCCATATAAACCTGTGGTACGGAGAAACCCACCCTGAACTTTCTACGAACATTGCAACATAAATTCACTTCTTAAGCATAAATATCTTTCAAATTTGGAATGTTCAATGTCTTTATTAACTTCACTCATCCTCCAGCACATTATCCTCCTCCTCTAGCTCGTCGTCTAAGATGTTATTATTGTCCATGTTATCACATGCTTGGCCTGAGCAATTGCTGCATATGCTAGTGCAGTTTAGACCACTCCTTCTGCATTCACAATTACGAACGCATTCATCTTTGCAAGTACACATTATAAGGGACAGTAATTCCTGGGGGGCTGCAGGACGTGCTGTTGTAATTGGTGTCAGGTGGTCGCCAATCTTCTTCCAACCCCACTCGAGTGGATCCTTATCTTCATTCAGCCACTGTTGTACCTGGTGGTAGGTCCTAAATGAATGCTGTCTGGACGCTCCTGAAGTGGGGGGTAGTGCATCCAACTTCAGTAATGCATGTATAGGCTGCTTTGCAATCGCTTTCAAGTAGGACTGGTAGCGGAGACAATCTAGATCTTCAGTGTTCTTGGCTCCAAACATTGCAAGTAGGAAGTAATTTCCTGCATCAGCCACTGCACTGGGGTCGGCTTTGGGGTTGTTGAAGACCAGAAGTTTTTCACGAAGAACGTTGTTGGCTTGAACTTTCCTATAAGGTGCAATTTTTCCCTTCTTATAGACAGCAGACACAGTGTCACATCCTGTGAAGGCGTATGTAACCAGAAGTACATCTTTCATATCCCCAATGCCTTGCTGAATGTCAGAAATAATGTACACTTTTTCCTGGTGATTTCCTTTTTTAGGTACGACCATTTTCAGTTTATTCCCTGAAGGTGCGTGGACAGTCAACAGTACTAATAAGTCCGTGTCATCACCAATAACACACGTTTGAACATCTTTCTTCGCTTCATCAATAGCTGTTAAGACTACTAATAGGTCAGCATCACCCGATGCTTGAAGAACTGTGCAACCACATTGTTGCAAGTGCGATGAAAGGAGGGTTATTAGACCCATCTTGTTTTTAGCACTAGCTAAAAATTCATTTTGATTTATGTTGACATGGATTGAGTCTTCTACTTTGACCACAATGTTGGAACGTGATCTTCGTAGGTGTTCTTGATCCTTTGTGTTACTTCGTTCGTAACCATCAAAAACAACAGTCGCTTTTCCATAATGAGTACATACGTAATCACTATATTGCTCGCAAATCTGTTTAAATGTAGCAGGCTGTTGCCAGACAACACGATGTAGGAGGTGGCCTCCGTCAATTATATAGGACACTTTCACTGGGTCATCGATGTTTGATGATTCTTTTGAATCTGAAACCAAAACCGTCACCATTGATGATTTTTTCCCCTTCCTCATCAAGCCAGATTCGTCAAACAGTGATGGAGGATATGCACAGAGTTCAAACTGAAAAATTTCCTCTAATCTCTCATCACTCCTTACTGTACACACCATCCGATGTAAGAGAGTGTTAGGATTTACACATACCATGTCGTTGTTAATTTTCACCGACTTCGTTATAGAGGCTAGAGACTTGACAGCAAACTTTCTTTTCATGTGTATTTCTTTAAATGTTTTGTTTTCAATAGCTTTGATGGATATGGCTCCTATTTCAAATGCTTTATCGCAGTTTACAGTTTCATCACCTATAACCCCTGTTGACAAGGAAGAGAGTTCAGGTGATTTAGAGAACGGATTATGTTCTTCAATCCAAGAAATGAAGGTTTGCAAGTCCTTACTGTTTCTTTTTTGCCTTGCATCTCGTAGCTCCACGTGCTGCTCTGAAGAGAGGCTGCGAACACCTGCAAACTCTTCCATTGCTTCGCACACCCGAGAACAAGTCGGCATGGAATTGATCCAAGTGGCAATAGTTGTCGCTGTGATTCCTCTACCTCCAGTCAATCCACCAATGCTTTATTTGGAAAAAAAACCTTAAAAATTATATCATTTTTATTTTTACACCGTCTGCAACTCATGAACCGTAAATTTTACAGGGAATATGCATAGAACATTTTTTGTTTAAAATTTCATGTAGAATATTTTTGTATATAACACTTTTTGTGCTAAACAGCTTAGTTTTCAACAAATTTCCAAAAAACTATATAGAACAATTTGGAGTTGGAATGAAACTTTTACTTTGGATGTCAAGGTTAGGCCTTTTTTTAGGTTAATAACACCGTACTAGTTATGTGTTCTTTTTCGATCATTCAATAACGGTAAAGTTAGAACATTTGATTTGTTTTTGAAATAACTTTAATCGTATCGAATATGATAGCGTTCATCTGGTCTTATAAAATCGAACCGTATTTTGCTATTGTCTAAACAATACTCGAAAAATCCCTCGGTAACTTGAGTCATTGTTATTTGCATTTTTTCTATGGCCACAAAAGCCTAAATCACACTTTGAAAGTGTTAGAGTGATATCAACGAGGCTAGAGAGCACTTGGAGCCAAAACGATTCTTCTTTCTTGATCATGGACTCTTGCTCTCTATCTAGTGTGCCTTGTAACTACCGTTGTTGATACGTGAAACATGAATCTAGGTGAACTTTTCAGTCGTCACAGCCTTCCATTCAAAAATTTTGTAATTTTTTAAACCCCCGATTTGCGAATAACCAACATGGTTCCCAATATGTAGGTTCAAGTTTCTCAACAAACAATATAGTGAATTTGTTTTATGGAAAATTCATTTTTACTGTCTTTCAAGAAATGACCCTCAGGTTCACAATGCCCCGTTTCAGTAGATCATTTTGTTTTTTATAATAACCCTCATCATTAATATTTGGTGGAGATGCAATATTGTTTACACTAAAATATGATTCACTTTGATTTTGCGTTTAGTTAAGCTCGGTATTTCACTTTCAGAATACTGTTCACCTGTTTTTTTCATCAATGAACACATCATTCTTGAATTAGTGGCTAATTTCAGATAACTGTTCAATTTTTCTTCAGACTCCCTTTTTCTATTTGGTGTTTCGGTCCCACTCTAATATTTTATAGAGTTAGACATATGTTGATATCTAACTTTCACAATTAACTTCACTATGCCCCCATTTGCTGGTACAATGAAAGTACAACTACGAAAAAACAAAGAAACAAACGACCCATTGTCATAACAATCGAATAAAGAATGCGTAGTACAGCCTCTCTTAGTTGAAAAATACAAATCTGGTTGAATTGCCAGCGCAACAGAAAAAGTTCTTTCTCGGTTAACAAAATTCGGAAAATCTAATATGGTTGCTTTCTAAAATTGACCCTTTTCTTATGCATGCTTTTGAATCTTAATTATTTATTTGAATGTTTATACAGTCTTTGGTTGTTCAGTTATATTTTTCACAAAATTTTGTTGAACATGTTGAGGGTCACTTCTAAGGTATCGTGCCGGGGCCCGTGACATTTTGCCATTCCTGTCACCCAATAGTTACGCCACTGAGACTGTATAACTTGATAACGCCATTTGTGACATGTGTGATCTTCTGTGAAAGTCGAGAAGAAGGGATATACCTACTCAGGAAAACACGTATGATTCTTCCGTACTATATTTACATTTCTGCCAAAATTAATTGTTAACATAATCATCGAATAAAATCAAGTTCACAGTTTTATTAAAAGTGATTCATATATTTAAAATCATTCTCATTTCTTACTTCTACTTCTTCCACTCCTACTTCTTCTACTCCTACTTCTTCTACTCCTACTTCTTTTAGTCTTGAGGCTGTTGTTGCTTTCCAGAGTTTCCATGCTCATTTGTGGATTCACAACGAAGCCGTATTGGCACTGGTTCTCTTCTTCCGCAGACGGAGATTTGGAACTACTTTCCGAATATAACACTTGTTTTTCCATTTTTCCAAATTTGAAATAAAACTTGACCTCCTCCTTGAGTGCTTCGATGAAAGATGTTTCAGTTCTCATTGCTTTCCTTGCCACTTGAAGAATTGCTTCCAAAAGAGCCAGGAAAAATGCCAGGATTGTTCCTGAAATTGTTACCCAAAACACCCCCTCTACACCCTTGAGGTTTAGGGGTGTGGCGTCCGAATTGTCTCCATCCGACTGAAAATAAAGTACAAAAATATAACCAAAAAAATTTTCCCCATTACCAGAAAAGCAATACTAGTTATAACATTACTGAGTAAGCACAAAAAAATACATGAGATTTGAGACTGAAGAAAAAGATTGAGAATACTTTTAGTCTAGTAATAATGAAAAAAAAATCATCGCCATTATTTTAATGAACGTGGACATCAGATAATATTTAAATAGTTTTGGTGCCCAGTAAAATGCCCTCTTGAGGTCAAATAAAAGAACTCACAGTGTTTGTTAGAATCTGATTCTAGCTGAAATTGTGATATGCCATCTAATACTGTGGACTAAATGTCACTATTTTTCTGAATCAGCAGCATCCATCATTCTTCAAAGTGAATAAATTAAAAACGTGATATTTGAATAACCACGACTAAATTTTCTTATGATTACAGTAGTTTTCCTTGAATTCGCGTTTAGAATTATTGAATCGAGATGTCGCTCAGTTATGTGGGCGACACTCCTTAGACTCTCTGTTGGCGATTCTTCAAATCCAACACAAAATTCCTGATGGATCGCTTCAACTGAAAACCTCTCACATTATTAATGAAGCAATATATTTATCCATCAGATCAAATGAAGCATTTGTTGCTTCTCAGCAACCTTGGCGCCATCCAGTTTGCAGTAGATGAACTAATACCGTAGTTTGCATTGAAGACTATTTGGTTAATATCTTTTCCAAAAGATGGCCAAAGAAGATGATCAGTCTATGAACTACTTTGTACTATCAGTAAAATGTATCTACAGGGTGACACAGAACTTCATGAAAAATGTAAATATGAACTGAATAGTCTTTCAATTTGGCAATGTTCATGAACACCCTTGATCGTTGAAAATATCTGTTGTAGTATTTGAATTTGAAGAAAACATTTTGGTGGTGTTGAGGATTGTTTACATAGTGACTCTTTTAATTTTGAATATTTTTACGGAGTGAATCTATTTTGATAAAACACAACAATACCTATACTTACAGTTTTCACAGCCATTAAAAATGAGTTTCGACTCGATTTAATAATTAGTAAATTTTCTGTATACCTACCTTCTATATGTATTTTTAAGTTTTCGAATAATGTTTTTATTTAACAGTCGTCTAAGAATAGTCCCAAGGCTGCTAGGATTCATGTGCTCATGATTACAAAGTTTCCGACCCTAGCTATATATTCAAGAAATTACTATTTGAAATAATGAAGAATAATGAAGAATATTTCATATAGCGGAAATCCCATTTTGACTTTTGAAATTATTAGTATACCATTAACAATACCCTTTTTCTTCGAGGGACACAAGAGTAGAATAAATGAAATACAGGCGAAGGAACCAGAGAAGAAGCCAAAAGAAGTTCCGAATTGGTCGAGAAATGGAAGAATGCAATTACAATCCATTCACCGGTCACTCGTACGCAACTGTTCCACTCAATATTCATGAAATGATGAGTGTTACTATACTTACAGAACACTGACCCCCACCTTTCCGTTCTTCCCACCATTTTCTTTTTATTTCATCAATTTTTCCAGAGTTCTGTAGTTTGAGAATAGCTGTACTCAAACTATTCCTATAAGTTGAATCTGAAAAACAAAAGGAACTATTCTGATGAGAACTGAAAATATGATTTTCCTGCAGTGATGAGTTTATCTTTTTGGGTATAATCCAAATGTATCTACAACTTACTGAATATGTCCTTACTGGACTAGACTGGATTTATATAAAACCCCTCAGAGTTCAAAGAGTAGTTACTAATACAGGTTTGATGGAATGACGCCAAGATCAGTGTCAAACTTTTTCAAAAATATGAGCACTATAATGGATATAAAGCAAATATTGTAATAGATGGACACAACTTGTTCGATTGATGACCTGTTTATTTTGTGGAAATTCATATCAAATATAGAATATAATAACTTTTGTCTAATTCCAACTGAAATTTTTATTTATTACCACGGGTTTCGGTTTATTAAACCATTCTCAAGTGGTACATATAAATTCAACTTCCATAACATACCAAAATCACCAAGTATTGATCCAGATACACTATTTACATATTGCTCCAAATACCAACGGATCCTAAACTACTTGTCAAAAACCAAAAATTCAAAATGGAAGACCTGCATGGTTTTAATTGGTCATTGAGGGATTTTAATTACATTTATTACATTCACAATGCTTTTAATAGATTCATCCCCCTTTCCTTTACTCTACATATGAGGAATGTTCATGTTTACTTTAATTGTCCATGATTCTGGTATCTTATGTTAAAATTTCTGCCTGTCTGGCCTGTATAAGCTGCTGAACAGTCATCACATTCTAGCCTATATATGCCTGTTTTTTGGTATTACGTTAAATTTAGAGAACATGTTATTCAACGGAAAACCCAACAGGGAAAAGTCAGGCTTATGAAGATCAGACAAATAAAGATTTCAACATAAGGTGGAGACATAAATAATGTAAACAATACCTACTAGCGAAATAGCTAATTATTCCATGGATATGGAAATATTCCGCAACTGTGATTAGGAATTAATTTTGATCAGAATTGACTAAAGTGACCAAATTCTGATGTTTTTTTCTGATCAATTCAAAGCTTTTTCAGATCTGTTATTTTCGTCAGCTTCTTAGATTATGGAAATGTTATCTGTATGTCGGGTTGAAAATGTCAATCCTCTTTTAACAGGACACAGTTGATGGAAAAATCAAGAAACACCTCGGATTTTATGAAAAACTGATTTTATTATCATCATATTTAGGGAACTTGAGTGAAAGCAAAGGAAATATTTTCAGCAGACAGAGTTACAAAAAAGTTACCAACTGAAAATATTGAAATGAAAAAAATTAATATATTTGGAAAAATGCCTGTTGAATTGTCATTTCTAACCATTTCAATCTATGAAAATTCTTAACCCATTGGAAATTCAATAGTTTCTAAGTCTAATTTCCAGAAGAATCAATGGAATTTCGAAATTTTACAAGTATTATCGTATGCTGCAATCAATTATGAAATCAACATTACTTGAAAGTCAAAATTTTTAGTTTATTTCGCAAATTATGATGCTATGAGATACTACTCACTTTTTCTCATAGCTATACCATAACCTTTTTCATCCAATTTACCCCCTACTTGATTGAGGTCACATTTTCGTTGCGTCTCGTACTCAATTGATTTGTCTTCCATGAAAAAGGCATAGTATCCTTGCCTGGCATGATAAACGCCGTCGACATTTTCAGGAATTTTGATTACGTCCCTTGTTTTCTGAATTAGAGGCCAAGCTTTTCCGAAATCAGAGGTAGGGTCCGCTTTCCATTTGTCCTTGAGTAAGAAAAATTCACATGATTTTGCAGATCATCCAGTCATTTTGAAAACAGAAATCTCAAGTTTGTGTGAAGATTATACTGAATTCGTAGTAATTCTACAATAGTTCATACATATTTGCAATTGCAAAATAATTCAAGAGTGTTCATTTATATTTTGAAATTGTTGTACGGATTTTTCCACTCACTTCGAAAAACGACTCTGTTGCTCCACCTCTTTTGGCCCCAAGTTTGATATTCTTCCGTTCTGCATTCTCCACAAGTTCTTTGAAGTTGGTGAAATGTGGATCAGGATTTTCTGTTGTCAAAAACGCTGCTAAATTGGCAGTATAAGAAGAAACCATAAGGAGAGTGAAGAACCACCACATACCGGCTATCATCCTTGTGGAAAACGACCTGAAAGCTCATAGTGATAAAATATTATGACGCGGCTTTCGTAGATAAAACACTAACTTGGACATTCGTTATTGTCAGAAGACGATTACTGGAATGATATCTAACAGCCAATGAAACATTCAAGGTGATAATTTACGATCCATTATTACTTACAACACATTTGTTTGTTTTTACTTCTGGATTGGCCATGAACTGTCTGCATCAAGGCAATTAATTCATCAGTAGTTTCTGAACGTTTCGAAAAAATATTATGTTGTGGTTGAAATTTTCAAAAAAATTATATTAAACATATTATTTACAATACATTTCATTATCTTCCAGGGTATATACTGACAATTCATTAAAATATATGTTATACTAAAGCTACAAAAGGAAACACTTCACTTTATAAAATTTCAATTATATATAGTGAAGTGTTTTTGGAGCTTTACTGTTTCTTGTGCCATCCAGGTAAGCTAAAGCTAACATATAGATTGAAAAAACAAATTAAAGAAAAATACTGAAGTATAAGAAATATTTCCATTACTAATTTGTTTCCATCTTGGGAAGAAAACCCCAATCGGGAAATAATCATATTATTTACAAAATCTATAAAAGGAAACAGAGTCTGTAAAGAGAAGAGATACATATTTATTAGGAATAATTCATATTTAATTAAAAGTAGAAACATTTATTCATTCTTTCTTTATCGGTAGGTTTTTGCCAGACTGCTCAGTAGGAATTTGTAAGGGGTGGATTCAAATTTCAATATGATATATTTATATTTTCAGAAAAAATTGATGTTAAATGTCACTTTTCGTACATTGCTTTCTCGGCATTACTCGTTTGGAATTTTTAGTCTTGAATATAGTTTGCAAATTTATTTGAAATGTACGTTTTTTGTTTTAATCCTAATATACCTGAAATTTCAGTTTGCTTGAGAGAGAAATAGTTACAGACAGGAAAATGTTATTAACACTTGCAAAAATTGGAATGAACTATTTAAAATCTATATATTTCGATTCATACTGTGGAAATCTTCATGAATTATAGATATTGACTGATTTTTGATATAGAACGATCTACCAAATGAACTGAAACAACTAAACTCATTATCTGTGTTCTAGAAGAAGCTGAAATTATGGCTGACTCCAAGATCAAGAATTTTAACACAAACGATTAGTCGATATAAAAAATACATAATATAATTGGAAGTAAGTTAAGGCTATTTAAAATAATTTCTATCACACACTTGTTCTGTTAGATTTTTCTGTGTAAATCTGAGGCATGCCATTATCATATCGATACAAGTAATACTTTCCTGATTTTGATGATCGCGCTTTCCCCATATTTCATGATTAATTTATGACGTAAATATAACGTTTGGAACGATTCTTTTGTTCTAATCATCCTTACTTCACAACAAATTATAGTTACTATTCATATATTCTGCTGAATACTCTCAATATTTTCGTTGTGATGACCGGAATAGTAATTTTATTTTCATGAAACTTTTGGTATTATTATTTAGTATTATTTCCTTGAAAAAATATTATATTGTTTACACTTCTCTTAAGCCATTTTTGTTCCAACTTTCGTCTACTGCTCTTTTTATAATTGAGCTTTATCTGAAACTCTCAAGCTAGTTGAAAACATATTCTTCTGGTTAACCTATAATCTCATTTTTACCCTTGTTTTCTTTTCCATTAATTTGACTGTATTACATTTGATTCATCAACATCACACCAGAATAATATGTCACCACACACAAGCTGATGATATCAGCTTCGGTGAATTTTTTGTTTATTCTAAGCCTCATATTACTATATTTTTTTCCTATTTATGAATAAACATTATTATTATTATTATTATTATTTAGACCACCAACATGCACCCACTTTCATTGAAAAGAATTCTTTCCATCAAACTTTGTTCCCATTAGGAACATATAAAAGAGTCAGTTCCCTCACTTTAGTTCGATTTCTGATCCCTGCTGCATAATAGATCCAGTGACAAACCACAAACAGTTTCTGAAATCTAGCTGGTTGACTAAAAATTCCGGTTCTTCTATACAAGGATAAGGGTTCTCCCATTCACCAGGTGAAATCCTTCCTACAACAAACAGGATCAGAGATACTCCGATCCAAGCAATCATCAGAAGTTCCCATACTTCAAATGCGAATGGATCTGCGAAGGAAAAGAAGCTTGGAGGCGCTTTCTTGGGTTTTTGGTAGAGAATACTGATACCTGGAAAATGAACTGTTTGAAAATACCATATATTGTCTAGGACAAACGTTTCGACTGCAACTGTGGCAGTAGAAAGCCAAAAAAGCTGATTTTATCCAAAATACTTCATCATCAGATGTTTCATACATACCTAGCATCATGAATGGGACTGTAAAGTCTACTACAGCTTCTCTTTCCATGGTAATAGTGAGATCACAGATTGCAAGATCAGCAGTCTACAAAAAATGGTTTCATAAATCATATATCTAAACTATATCCATCCAACAAACAAAGCAACCCAAACAAAGATGGACGCGTGATCAAAGCATGATCACCACACACATTTTCATCTATTGGGTGAAATAAACAAGTCTCATCACGCTGGCCAATCAGATTTAACTGCAATCGGCTGGAGAAATTCGTTGTTACATTGTCGGAGTGGCCAGTTACGTTTTAACGCCTGTGGTTTGTACATTTACGGTACTGGCGACGCGCCCCGGCTCCACACGGATGCAATGCTGATACAAAACATACTACAGAATATCTTCATATAGAACTTTCACAGCTTTTCTGTCCGTAAAAAATACAAACATGTTTTCTTCGAAGGTTACCCTTGCAAGAGCGACATATGCTTGGCCCGGTATCGGACCAATTCATGTCGCATTGGAAACTGAAACTGAACTATTCAAAATACATATTCTAAGTTTTGCATCTCAAGATTTCATGAATGCTCAACGTTAATATAAAATAAAATATTTTGAAACAATAAGTAAGCAAAAATCGATAGTTAGTGTTGAAAAAAGGAGAAAATTATGTAACACAAACTCACCTCTTCAATTAAATCCCCAATAATTCCAGTCCACTTGCCTGTAGCATTATCAAATTTTCCATTGGCCTTATCTTCTCTCAGGATGAATGTATAGTTGAACCCTCTCATATCAGATAGCAATTTTATCAAATCAACCGCGAAACCCTCATACTGGTCGTTTCCATAAAGCGGATCTAAAGATTCGACTCTCATACCATATGGCTCTGTCTGAAAAACATTGTACCATTTGGAAATTGAATAATCAACTCCCCTAAATAGTAATTGGAAGTCGATGGAATATGTGATAATTCTTTTATAGTATGTAATAATATCTTTGAACAAAAGCAATTTTTTTCATTTTTCTTCCATGTGAGTTTGAATGAATTAGTAAATGCGCATTTTTTCATAAGCATATATTGCGATACTCTTTAACGAAGGTAAAATGATGAACCAACTAGGAAGATTTTCATAGTAGGTTTGAAACGAATTGGCATGAATGTCAAATATAAATCAAAATTCAGCAAGACTAACCTCTGTGAGGTTTTTAGCATGACTGCCTGTTGATTATAATTAAAAATCCAGCGTGGTATTAGCCGGGAAAGTAGTTGTTTTCTGGTAGGCTTTCACCAGAACCAACGGTGTGGCTATTTGGGAGATGTTTTGACCCACGATTATAATCGTGAGTATATAGTTATTTATGTATCAAGGGAATTAGGAGGGCCTTAATTACCGATGGCAAAGTTTGCGTCCCGAGGGCCTCTGGCCCGAGGGACAGCAATTGCCTGAGGTTATTAAGGCTCATTAATTCCCGTGGTACATAGATAATTTTATTTCTGACCGATTTCAATAAAATTTTGTTCATTTTTGAAACGGAAAAATGTACCAATTCATTACCTTCCCGGTATATTTGAATCAGGTACCGTTGATTATAGTAGAGTTTTCTTGTTGCTAGGTTGTTGCTATGTTACTTGTTTATAAACAGAACTTTGTTATCAAGCTGTGTTTGCGGTGAAAACGTGTTTTCTACCCCAAATATAATGGAGGATATTT
>WOGN01008240.1:0-11408 GCA_015342105.1 Leptinotarsa texana
CTTGTGGCCAATGTAATGGGCAAGCTTGTCTCAATGCTCTACCATATCAGAGCGACATTAACGAAGATGGAACCTTTGACCCCGAAATCATGGAAGAACTTGAGACAAATGTCGTTAAAGACGATAATGAAGACCAGTTTGAAATTTACCAGCAGCCAGAAGACGACGATGAAGAAGAAGAAGATGATTGAAATTATAAATTGTAGTTTTTGTACCCTTAATTCCATTTCTCAACTTTCAATAAAAATATACGATATTTTTCAATAAAAAGATTTATTCATAATTCATTTGTTTTTTTATCATGTAAGAAGTTATAAATATCAATTAGGTTAAAATTCAAATATAATTCCTATATTTTCATTACCAATTCTCCAATTACATGGGCAGGTAAGTGTTGTTAAATAAATCATTACTGAATTAAAAGTGGATAAGTTAGGAAAAAAATGATGGAATATAATATAATAGTTAATAAAAATTGACGAATATTTACAAGCATTGATTTATCGATAGTTCATCAACTATGTATGGCGCGTTTTTGACCGGAGGCACCGGTTGACTTGAAGTGATGCTGTGACCGCGTGCTCTCCGCCCTCTATCTCCAAAACGGTTTACCGTATAAAAAATTTCAAAAAAAAATTGTAGAGAATTTTGTATTCTACAATATTGATTATGATTGATACAAAAAGCAAAAAACCCATAGGCAATGAGATATTTCCAAAAAAGCGCAAAAAACCGATTTTTGTGAGCTTTGACCTTGAAATTCAATAGTTGCTCACACCCTACCATACTTTGGTTTTGAGACAACTTTAAGGGGGTTAATATACAAGTATTTACAGACTAACAGCTGGGTATCTCGAATTCCGAGGTGAACTTACTATAATGACTAAACTAAGAAGAAAATCAGTTACAGAAAAAGGAAACATGACTTTTTACAACCAGAAATGAAACTTTCTATGTTTTTTACCACTTTCATTTGCAACTAACGTTAGTGCAGTTTCGTCCTATACGGACATTTTCAAACTTATTGTATAAGTATACCTATTGTATGAGTTTGAAATTATCCGTATAGGACGAAACTGCAGTAACGTTAGTTACAAATGAAAGTGGTAAAAAAACATAGAAAGTTTCATTTCTCTTTTGTTCATTATGATTTCCTATCTCGTAGTAACGGCTACATCCAATAATGTATCAAATTTCTCATCTGAAAATACGTTTTAATATCATTTCAAGACCACTCCAAAAATTCGTAATCCTCCTGAATTCCTGAGTTGAAAATCCATATGAAATCAACGAAGGTCCCTTTTCAAAATCACCAAAACTTTCAATAGCAAATTCCAACAGTCTCGGCAAACGAAAGACACATGCACCTAATGCGTGATGAAAACGTTTTCTGTCAATCGATATATTTGGTAAAACAACCAACAGGCGGTGTGGGTGCATACACGTTTCGTGGCATCCAGCTATTGAGAATTGACAATATAACTATAAAACGATTGGAATAATAGGACATGGAAAATTTGCCATTTCTTGAATTATATCACATGTTAAAACTAATAAAATCTTCAAACAATTTAAAACATTCAAATAAAGTTTTGTGAGTTCACAGAAGAAACACAGAGTGTATAGTCGAAGTAACGGATATTGAAGTTCTTAAAGCTATCGGCGAAGTCAAACGCCAAAAAAAAAACAATACAAAGAAATAATGCCGCTATTAGTCCATTAGTCCACGTGGACTAAAGAAATGGCGGTTCGTATTGGATAATTTGTACCAACCGAGTTTTGAAATTCGATATTGTTGAAGTTATAATAACTTAAAATTTTTGTTATTCGTTCAAAATGTGCCGTCCTTGGATGAGTACTAATAGTAATAACGAATGTGATAACAACGCAGACTTTTTCCTGTGTAGTGATTCCAAGAGCACTGGTGAACAATGCGAAAAAGAGATACCAGTGAATAAAATTTTGATGCATTCGAATATTGAAACACAGAGAGTATGTTTCAATGTATATAAGAATCTGCATATCAATTTTGGTTTCGTGGGAAAAAACTATTACAAGCAATATCAGATTTGACAGAAATTCTTTCCCAACTGTAGGTAAAATAGTCAAAAACAAACCTTATGAACGCAAGACGTGATTTGATGCAGAATTACCAAAACCTTTGGATATTCATCTAATAAAACATTAATGAAACAACATACGACTGTTACAAAAGCAATGAGATTCATTCAGCTGAAATCATAAGAAAGAAATTGAATACTTCCGGCCATAACGTGAGCTACTGTGACAAAACTCTTCAGAATTGGATGAAGAAACTAGGATTCACATTTGAAATAATAAACAAACATCAAGCAGTTATGGAAAGCAGTTATGAATTGCATAAAAAATAACTAAATATAGACAAGAACAAAGTAAATTCTCTACTTGGACGAAACTTGGTATGACACTCACGAAACAGTTACTAAAGGGTGGACTAATGGTTCGAAAATGTGTACGCATAACAAGTCTGCAAACAAAGGATCGCGACTAAACACTGTGCATTGCGGAGGAAATAAAGGATGGGTTCTGAATTCTTTGAAATTATGTGGGAAAAAACTTGAGGACTGCAATGTTCACTATCATAAGAAGATGGAAGCTAATATTTTTGAGAAATGGTTTGAAAACACATTGATCCCAAATTTGGATGCAAATAGTGTAATTGTGTAATTCGCCACAGCTCATTAAAGTACCGAATGAAAATTTTTAAATGGATAAAAATATATATTTATACTAAAAACCAACTACTTGAAGTTTCACAAACAAAAGCATTTGAAGAAGTGTATGCCCTTGAGAGTATTGCTGAAAAGTATGAACACGCCATATTGAGACTTCCCTCTATTTCTGTATTTTCAACCCCATCGAGTTGATTTGGGGAAAACTGAAACAAAGCGTCGGGCTTAAAAATAATTTTCCAAAATTTGATAATAAGGTGATAGAGCTAGTTAAAGAAGAAGTATCTAATATTACCGAAGAAGCCTGACAGAAAAGGATTGAAAAAGTAATTTTAGTTGAAAAATACTATATAGAGATTGGACACTTCCATATCAATGGTGGAAATAAATTCATTATTGATTTAAATGACGACAGTGATAGAGAAACGGAGAATATGGAAGAGAAATTATCAGCGGTCGATTATATCTGTCTGTTTCTGTTTAAAATATGTTTTTCCGTTAATAAGCTGTTGCCCCTAAATGAACGACAACTCTCAGAAGTTAAGAAAGTTGTGCGAGCTGAGGACTAACGAGGTCTTATCTTTCAACGTGTAATTCCTAAGACGGTTGCAGAATCATTCCAGCTTCAACCAGATTAATTTTCACGACGAAAATATCAGGTAATCCAACCCACGGTCTTCCGATCGGTCCAGTCTACCACCGCGGCCAATTCCACAACAAATATGAGTAAGTAGTTAGGTTAGGTCATAAGTGAGTGCGTCTATTCGACCCACCACCGCAACCCGCAAGGGTTTATTGTTTGTTGTTGAGTATTGAATAACAAAATTAGTT
This sequence comes from Leptinotarsa texana, assembly GCA_015342105.1. NCBI lineage: Eukaryota > Metazoa > Arthropoda > Insecta > Coleoptera > Chrysomelidae > Leptinotarsa > Leptinotarsa texana. Next base: position 3,543 of record WOGN01008240.1, read on the forward strand.
AGCTCCCTAACTATTTTATTAAAGGGGTGCTGCTGGAAGTTAGGGGGCACTACATCGTCTACTTGAACTATACCTACATAAAGTATCACATTACTTGATTAGAACTCTTCGTGTATCTGATGCTATTAATTCAACTATCTTATGTGTATAGTGGAAATGGAACTGAAGAATGTTTTTCAAAATTAGATTCGAAAAATTGTATACCCTGAAAAGTGGAGCTATGAAGATACTATGTTTTGGAACACCTCCATCCGTTATTTGTTTCTTGTGGTTACAAAATGAAAATAGTATCATTCTACCACCAATTTTATATGATGATAACGGTATTTTTAATCTGCTGAGGAGCATTTTCTTCAAAACCATTTTCAAAAATTCCCGTGGCTAGATGTTTGTTTCAGCTTCAATAGTCCAATAGTGCTTTTGAAGTCACGGAAGTTATTTCATCATTCAGGGATGCATATTATTATTTTTTAATGAAATGAACTTCTAACGGCAAACGTTGGTTCAACAGGATTTTCGAGCGATCTGTCGCCTCCACAAATCTCCTACTGGCAGTGGTGCAAAAATCCCAGTACCGAAAACCGAACTTGGTTTTTTGATGCTAGCAACAGCTGCTAACTTGAAATAAATGGAAGCGAAAAACTTCAAAATCGGTGAATTAGGGATGAACTGTTTGCCAATCTCAAAGGACCTGTATCCTTCTGGTCGGTAGCTCAAGCTGTTCATCAAAACTTCACAAAATCCAAAAGTCCACTACTAACACAAGCGTATTGTTCAATTGCAACAGCAGCCATAGCGTTTGATTTCAAGGTCGATTTTCTGGGAATTGCACCACTCACTATTTCCACATTAGAACCCACGATGTCGGAAATTACTTTTCAACAACGTCTAACCAGGAGAATTTTGAAACAGCTCAATATCAACAAAGCGTCTGGTCCAGATGAAGTGTCCGTTATCGTACTTAAAAAGTGTCATCACACCAGTATTTGTCAGCAATTTCTGCTACAAACTTTTCTCTCCACTTTTTTTGATTTGCTTGTCTACTAGCTGTAGAAGGCTCATCCATGATAACAAAACCGAAAAAATGTGCTTTTATCTTTTCAAAACACGAGTATCAACTCACACGTCCTCAATTCAAAGCAGAATGAGCGTAACTGGGCAAGCGACGACGTGAGGAATACTATCGGGGAATCCCCGAATGCACAGGTCTCGACACGTACCTACTCGCGTAATTTGTTCCTGTTAGCATAAAATAGACTAGGCCAAACTAGTTTATCCTGAAGTGTACTTATTCATATTAGGCCCAACCAGTTCCTTCTAGGTTAAACTAGTTTCTCCTATCATCCTTAGGAGAGACCCGTTTCGCCTAGTCTGTACCGGTTTATCCGATCGCATATAGGATGAACTAGTTTAGCACAGTTAAAACTGGTTTGGCCTAAAATCGGGTTTGAACGGTAACATATATATTCAATTCTTCTGATCACATACTCAATTTTTCTTTCAGTTCCTTTTTGAATGTGGATTTCGAGAATTGCATGAGATTCTCAGTAATCGTATCATGAAAAAATACAGCAAGGCAGGAAAATGATTTTCTAAACATGGCTGACGAATGACGAGGGATGTGTAAGTTTTCGTTAGTTCGAATGTTGAATGCATGGGGCTCTAACCTCTCTGTCAATTTATTGAATAGAGAAACAGGTATTTTAGATTTCAATATTGAACAGGTGCCAACCAAGTTTGGCACGAGCTTGGAAAGTATGTTCCAATGAAGCGAACACAAGAATTTTGCACACGTTGTATTCTGTATTAATCAGCGTAAGTCTGAACTATAAATTTCTTCGCCGAATAACTGATGGAAATTCAATTTTTTAAGAAGAAAAACTTGAAGTATATATTCAAAAGGAAAATGTTTAGCACACCAAGAGAAATTCCTTCTGCCATTCTATCAATAACACGGATCACTGACAAAAGGACATAAATGCACACGACGAAAACGAATTAGCCCAATTAGTTTGACGTTTTTTCTAGTTTGTTATAAATGGCTCACCTATCAGAACGGAATAATGCTGCTGACGTACAAGCAGATATTTCCTAGATCAATAAACCTCACGAATGTTCGTTTTATAGGCGAGTCGTTCAGGAATAGATGTGGGCAACGAAATTAATATCTGTTATATCTCACAAGTGCTCCTGTGGGATGAAAAGGTATAGAAACAATGAATCTTTAATGCTATCTTTCATACAAGAATATATATCTCCAGTCGAGTAGAAGATATTTCATAGAAGTTGAAGTAACTTCTCTCAAATCAGTAAAAGTGTTGATCTTTATACTCATGCATATACAGGGTAACTGAAAGAACCGAGCGAAACAGTTCCAAAACTAATGGTCAAGTGACATATCGTTTCAGATATTTTCTTCGCAGTAGCCTTCAAACTTCGAAGTTCCACCTTACGATATCCTAAAACTATATTTTATAATTACAGTTGTTCAACATCTCACTTACTATTCAGTGATTCAACATGTTAACTCTCGTATGTCTTCCATATTTAGAATTAGCGACCTGCATCTGCTCCACACGGGTACATTGCTGATATTTTATATAAATTCACTCACCAAAAATTTACGGGCATGAACAAAAAGTGAATGGACAGATGATTTTGTTTCATGAACGCTCTTTCTTTCCTCGCGGCTGGCACCTCAGTTGGATGATTGGAGAATTCTTCCTTGTTTCACATCTGAACCATGAAACAACCCTACATACAAATATCAGCCTCCAATAATGAAGCGGTGGTGAGAAACAGTGATGAATATATAACTGTATTGGAGAAACCAAACATCATATTATTTCGATGACGACAGTAGATTCGTCTCGTAATTCCATTTGGATTCCAGAACATCGGCTGCTGAAGTACATATTCACCGGCAGCAGGAGATTGCATACGTCAATGAGGATCTGGAGGTGATTTCGAATTGAGATGAAAGTACCGAGGTTTGTTGATACAGATGTGTGTTCAATAACCCCTACAAAATACAAATGAAATAGAACACTGACTCAGAAGCTAAAAATGCAATACAGATGGCTCAAAAATGGCTCAGAGAGTAGAGTGTACTCCAGATCACTAACACTTAGATTTTAGTGGGGACTGGAAAAAAATACCAGCGTTGTCCAAACAGTACTGGCTGGTATCTCAATCGCTACAAAAGAAATAACCAGGAAAGGAATTTCTGACAAAAAGATAACAATCTGCACTGACAACGTGCTACCTCAGGGCTGGTACTAGAGTGCCACCAACATTTAGCCAAAGCATCGTTAGCGCTAAAGGGCACGACAGGGGTAAAGATAATCGCACTGCCAAGTCCTTAGCCAAGTAAGCTGCTGGACTGAGGATTTTAGGACCCAGTGGCACCTACGGCCTTATGACTTCGACAATTGCGGGACTAGCCACCATCACACCCATGCTCAATCCCCGAAGAGATGGGAAGGAATCAAAGGATGCAATCTCGCCAGGATATCCCTTGTGGCCCTGGAAAGCTGACGCCAAAGAAATATCTGGTGATGAAGAGGAAAACTCTACGCTCGACAGTAGGATTTCTGACTGGCCACTGTCAACTATGGGGGCTAGTGGACGCACCTCTATACAGGATGTGTGAACAGGAAGATGAGACTGTCAGTAATGTCTTATGCGAGTGCCCGGAGTTATCGTCAATAAGAAAGTGTGTGTTCGGCGAGTCTTGGCCAACACCTGCCGATATAAGGGAATTTCTCCAAGTGACCTGTCTACCTTTCTGAAAAGGACAGGATGAACGATGCCCTAGGAGGACAACTCCTTGGGAGGATGTACAATCTACATTAACAGATACCCAGGTTCAGTTCAAATCCACGAAAACCCAGGCATTGGTTTTCTCCAAGGAAATAAATATCTCCAAACTGGATATAGAACGGAACAGACAATTTCGATTTCTGCGTTGATAAGTTTGCTGGGGGGTGGAATTCACACCAATATGTCTTGGTACAATGATGTCGCTGGAGTAGCAACGACTGCTTCTAGCAATTTCTGATGCTTTATTAAGCTCAGATCAGACCTTTTTTGAAGCATTGTTCATATCTATGAAGCTCCGCCCGTGAGCATATCCTGGAGCTGCTGAATATCATCCAGAATACAGACATTTGCCTGATTGGAGACACAAATATCACTCGCAATCTTGATATATCTCTAACCTTGGAGATATGTGTTCGAGTTAAAAGGCGCATTTGTTTGATTCCATCACAAGAGATACATATTAGAATTACTCGACAGACTGTGGCTGCCCATCTTTTTGAGGTACACCTCGAAATTCACCGTTTATAAACTATTTCATTTGAAGAATTGCGTTTATGTAGAATAGACTTCCATATGAATTCAAACTCCAACGATTCTAATTCAACGTGGATCTTTACTCTCGCACAGGCAAGAGCACCTCAGAAATTTTTATATAGTACTTGTTTTTCGTCTTGAAAAAAATGTAGTAGATCTCTCCCAGCTCACTTAAGAAGACAAATCTGGTGAATACGGTGGCTAAGGTGTTGTTTTTGAGAAAAAAACTACGAACATGTAATACCGAGTGAGCAGTTACGTTATAGTTATGCAAAATACATGAATTTTTCTCCCAAAATACCAGATGTTCTCTGCGTATTGCCATGCGGATTATATGGCAAATATAAATTGATTTGAATCACACTCATTCCTATTGAATTGAATAGGTATTCACAACGATATTATAGTTCAGATTATGCTCATGAAAATGAACAGAACTTTCGAAACAACCCAATATGATTTCCATCATTGTATTACACTGCGGTACGACACCTAGAATGTTATTATTTTTTCGTAAGCAAGTCAAAGTATTTTATTTCATTGTTATACCTTCCGAAAGTGACGTCCGGTCTGTCAGACCGACGCATCCGATTGGGTGCCAAATAATAGGGGTGGGGTGCAACCGCAGATCTGTAAGCTGCAGTACATCTCTCTATAGTATCGTGCAGCTAAGGTGTCTCAAGTTTCTTGCGTGTGCTAGAAACCTGTTACAATCTATTTTGATTTTCGGTGCACGAGACCGACGTCAGTATTTGTGTTCACGTTTGACCATATATCCAGTGGTAAGATTTTTTCATTTATGGGGTTTGTCATGGTAATTTTGATTAATTTTAGAAATGGAATATGAGAGAGAACAGCAGAGGTTGTTGGAGTTGATGGAAGAAGCGCTCGAGGATGTTGAATATGCCGACACAGACAGAAGAAACTGAGGATAACTTAGAAATTAGGGAAGAAGACAGTGACAGTGAACAGTATCCGAAGAATGACACTAAACCAAATGGGGTGGAGGACGGACTGTTTGCGTTCGGGAAAGATGGTCTCACTAAATGGCGAAAACATGTTTTACAGAGAAGCAATTGTCAAACCCGGTCTGTGAATCTTGTGAAACACTTGCCGGAAGTAAAATCAAACTTTAGAAATTTCAAAGAACCGATTGATATTTGGCAATTATTTTCCACCGAACAATTTATGAGATCGTAGTAGATAATAAAAACAAATACATAGAGAAGTTGAAACATAATTATTCCAGAGAAATACGTTGCATGTCTACGAACATTCAAGAAATGAGAGAATTATTCGGTTTGTTGTATATTTCAGCCACAAGGAAATGCAATCACGTTAACGCCAGTGATTTATTCAAAACAGACGGAACTTCTATGAAAATTTTTCGACTGGTCATGCCTTTTTACAGGTTTCGTTTCCTACTGGCTCATATTCGATTTAACGATAAAGGAAGATAAAGGAAGGAAGACAAAGTATTGATAAACTCGCACCAATTTGGGAATTGTTCGAGTGCTTTGTTTTTCGGTGCAAGCAGCCCTATTTTTCATACGAATAAGTAACAATAGACGAACAGTTAGGAGCGTTCAGAGGAAATTACCACTTCTTCTAAGCAAAATAAATATAGCATCAAGATTTTTGGTCTAGTAGATTCTAAGATGTTCTACACATCAAACATGGAGGGATATGTGGGTAGACAGCCACCTGGTCCTTTTGAGGTTGACAATAAACCATTTGCGTTGGTGCAGAGACTATGTGATCCCATTTCAGGCAGTGGACGTAATGTAACAACACTAGCTTCGAATTGGCTGACACACTTCGTGATAATCACAAGCTCAATTTGCTAGGATCTATACGCAAGAACAGAAGACAAATACCATTAATATTTTTGCAAGCTAGAATGTTTGGCTTTCAACAAAATTTTACATTGGTTTCATATACCCTGAAACGTAGAAAGACTGTCCTTTTGCTATCCACCATACATTTTGATGACAAAATCGATGAAGAAACATAAAAACCAGAAATGATATATGTGCTATGACTATATAAGCTAAGTGCAACATTCAATTCAACTGTGCGAGGCCTACAAGGCGTTGGCCCATGGTGGTTTTTTACAGTATGATGAACGTCTCTGGTATCCATTCTTTCATAATTCACATACCTAGAACTCTAAGAGGTCGCATTTCAGAAGTATTTGGTTTCAGTCAAGAGCCAACTCAAGATGAGGAAAGAGTCCAAGTAACCGGTCGTTGTGCTATTTGTAGTTCTGAGAAAAATAAAAAAACTTGATTCTCCTGTCGAAAATGTCAAACGTTTTTATACTTAGAACACATAGAAATATTGTGTGAAACATGTTACAGTAACTTGAGTTTTTAATACCTCGTTTCTTTTAACTCCGTGACGAGAATGTGCTTTCTTTTCTCCTGATGTTTTTTCAAAACGATGAAATATTATTTCTCATACGTCATAACTGTGTTATCTATGAAGTATAGAGTGTTTATTTTATATTTGAGAAGATATTTCATGTCCAAGCAGTAAGAATATATTTTTTTCAATAAAAATAAACCTAGGTTTTATTTTAGTAAAAATACACCATTATACTTTGAAATTTAGCTGATAGTGGAAATGCGGTCTGACAGACCGATGTCAGTATCTGTGTCCAATGTCTATACATCAGTAACGGAAGGTTATATTCTCTACTCTAATCGTCAAACTTCCTCCAGACACAAAACTGTGAAAATCACCGAATTTTCAATAAGTAGTTCAATCAGCACCATCGTGATTACATTTCTCTTCGTCTCTTGATGTACTAATATTATCGCTCCTATCACATCTCATCCAATCGACAAAGGCGCTTTATTTGAAGGATATCCAGTGCCCTTTATAACTAATGTTTCCAACAAAGGATGATGAGATAACATTGAATTACGGGAAAACATTTCCAAGATTAGTATAAGCGCCCGCACGATTGTCTGTGATGTACACGAGCTTTGAGGAAATGGATATATCACATCAAAATAAATGTTTGGTATATTTCACAGTCGAATCGTAAGTCAGATATGCCAGAAAACCAATCATTGATAGTGCACTTTGAGTTCATATCGGCGTCTGCAAAAGAACTTTGTAGATGTAGGCGAGTAGATAGTTTTGTGTCTGGAGAAGGTACTGATGTTGGTAAATTGGTATAGTTATCACACAGTCACACCCATATTTGGAAGAGTCAAGATTTGGAAAGCATTTTTATGTAAAAGTGATGGTACATTCTATGAAAGAAAACACAGTTCAATTATTTTATCTCTCTTCGCAATTGAATTATTCATGAAATTCTACAATTGCAGAATTGTCAACCACATGCAGAACAAATTGCCTGCTTCTTCGATTGAGTGAAATATGGTCCACAAAATCATTGGAATATTCGGTAATCAAGTAGGTTGTTGAATCGTGATGTGAACCGTGATGTTTCAATGGGAGTTCCACAGGGAACGGTCTTGGGCCCTATACTCTTTTTGA
>WOGN01008241.1:0-11407 GCA_015342105.1 Leptinotarsa texana
TAGCTTTTTTGCCATACTTCAAAAGAATATAAAATAGAGTAATATTTGTTGTTACTAAAATAAACTTCAATCGATTTGGAACCTATTTCAGAACTTATTGGCACATAGTGCTTTCTCAGTGTCCGACAAGACTACAAAAAAATTAACATTACTACATTTATTAGTATCGTTGGTAAAGTAGGTTAAAAAAAAGGTAGATTTTTTTCAAAACGAGTTCCAGCGTGACAGAGATAGTTTATGCCATACTGGATATTCTGCACGAGCACCGAGATCTTTTTCTTGTGGGGTTTTCTCAGGTCGCAGGTATATGCGAATAAACCACGAACCACAGAGGTCCTCAAGGACAATATCTGTCAAATTCAGACTGATTTATGCGCCAGATTAATAGAAAACTGGACGTTTCGAAGGCGCTTCACAGAGAGAAAACGGTGCAGACATTTGATCGTTGTTATATTTCACATATGACGGCATTAGCAAATCTTTCAAATGAATGAAAAAAATTCGATGATATCTCACAAACACTTTGTTTTATTTTTATTTAAATGCTCATTGAAAGACCTTACCAAGTATTTCTATGATTTCATGATCCTGTATCAGGGTCAGCTTTTGAAAATCATGAAATGTCGCAGTCAAATAATCTTGGGATCATAAGGCTGGGTTCGAGTGAATAACGAGAACTTTTTTCTGTGTTTTTCATTAAAATTGGGAGGTGTATCGCATAATTTCTCTTCAGTTGAAGGATAGCGTGACCGACCAGCATGCCAGCACGTTTATTAGGTGTGTTTTTGCAAGGCGTGTACGAAATATTCTCTTTTTATATTGAATGTATTTGCACTGGACTTTCAATAGCATGCAAGAGCTGTAAGATTGAATGCGACTGAGAACAAATTCCGGCAGCTAAAGAATCTGAAATTCAATTTCAAGCAGTTCCTGCTTTGATGTGGAAACTTTCTCAAACGATGATGGATCGGTTCGTTTGTGAATAGTGTCGAGTTTGGAACAAATGGAAATTGATTTTCATATTTACCGTGGGATATGAAGGAATTCGCAAGTACCGAGAAAAGCAAAGACGTCCAAAAGATCGGTAACTCTGAAGAATTTTGCATGGATATGTTGGAAAACTATGATTGGAAGAAGTATTATCCACGAAAATCTCTTACAGTATGTCAGAACTAGAAGTTATCGATACAAACAGAAACATTCATCTATTGAGTTTATGATCTATATGGAAATCAAATCAGTGATACCATTTGAACCACCAAAATTTTGCATTGATACCAGGAGGAATAAAAAAGTTATAGAAGCGACCTTGAATCGGTTTACACACACACGATCCATTCAATCTGAATTGATGCATCCATTACTGATGAGGAACTATAGTACTTCGAAATCCTCATGTCGGTGGTTATCCCGACAGTAAGTAACATTCAGTGTAGAAATGTTCCGATTTGTTGTAGTTTTTCCGTCATTTATTTGGCACATGTTTCTTCAAAAGTGTAGGCTCATACAGTGCATTTTGTTGATGCCCCTCCTTTTATTTTTTGAACAGGTCAACTCAAAAAATTGAAATTTGGGATAATGAAATTAATGCAAAAATTCAAATTGAATAATGCAAAAAGTTGATGTTTGGGATAATGAAATTAATGCATGAATACTTCGTTTTTAAGTGGAATTGACAGATGAAACTTTCAAGATGGCGACTGGACGCCATCTGGGAAAAAAAGTTAAATGATACATTTTATTGAAGCTCCTGACAAATGCTTCACAACCCTAGATACTAATGTCAATATCTTCAACTGAATACATTGAATACATTGACATTTAACTACATAATATGAGGTAATAAGCTTGAGGTCGGTTCAGAAAATGCTCGAAATGATTGCCTATCCGATATTTCACGCCAAACATTTTCGAACACAGAAACGTTAATATCTCTAGAAATATTTATTATTCTCTGCCGTATTTCCAATATTGAAGCAGGTTTATTTTCGTACACATTTTGCTTCAAATAACCCCATAAGTCCATAAGTCCAAACGTGTCATATCTGGCGAGCTGACTGGCCATTCTGTAGGACCCCTTACCATTTAATTTTTTCCCAGATAGCACCCAGTTTCTATCTCGGAAGTTTCATCTGTCAATTTCACTTTAAAATAAGGTACTCATGAATTAATTCCATTATTTCGAATTTCAACTTTTTGAGTTGACCCCTTCGAAAAATAAAAGGTAGGGGATAGTAAAGGAATGCACTGTATGATACGCATATGAGAGGTATGACATTTTTCATCAGTTTTCGGGTATTTCAAATGCAGTTGTCTATATATATCTCTATTACTACATATATACCATGAAACAAGTCTAAACTACAAAAATATTTCCATAGATCTCCATTAATAGGCGAAAGGATCCAAGAAAAAGGTTCATATGTATATTTCATTATTGTTTTATCAAAATTAGCTAAATATAACTTTGTTATTCAGCCGAAGTCGGGGCGGCGGCACCAACCGTGCAAAGTCGGTGAGCTTACATCTGAGGATGTAAGCGATAGAATATGTATATCTGTTAAGGATAGCTCAATATTATTACCCTTTTCAACGTTTGAAATAATAGTGCTGATAAATAGATACTATACTGATCTTCATTAAATTCAATACGTCAGTTACCTTAATTTTATCATAGACACCACAGAACATACTCAAATAATAGATGAGACCATACTTTGAAATGCAACCAACAGACTTTGTTTTCAGGAACTGTTTGATTCAATGATTCAGTGGATCAAGCAAATCGGGAATAGTTGAGAGGTCATCTTTATAACTTGCTGTCCAGTCAACTTAAAACACTACCAATGAAAAAAATTTAAGCAGAATTGAAAAAAAATTACAAAGTGAGAGTGTAGTTTCGTCCTATAAGAACATATTCAAACTTATACATTATACGTATACTATAATGTCATTTTCAATCTTATACATTATACGTTAACATTTAATGTATGAGTTTGAAAATGTCCTTATAGGACGAAACTGCAGTATCGTTAGTTACAAATAAAAGTGGTAAAAAATATAGAAACTTTTAATTCTCTTTTCTTCATTATAAATTTCAATATTTTAACGTGTATCTTACGTTTTCAATCCAATTATTTTAGATTTATTTTCCACTCCTAACTGAATGCTTTTCACAGTATATAGGTCAAATGAGTGTTTTGAGGGATACCGATATATTAAATCTTTTGCGCGACAAAATAAATTTAAGCGACCTCACAAACCCATGCAGTGCGCGTAATGTAGAAAGTTTACAATTGCGCTGGTATTGTTTCACGCAGCGAATCACATTATCGCATGTTTCAAGGCAGCTAGATACTTACCCATTTCAAAATTCCAGTTGATGTCTAGTAAGTAAATTTTATCGAAAGTCATTTTATTAAGTTACAAGACTGATAAGCGTGAACACCCCGCGCAAAGCAAGCGCGGGACGACGTTTCACCATCATCTGAGATGACGTTATCAAGATTTAATACTGTTCCTGCTTCCAGAGGGTTCCATAGTTACCTACAATGACCTTGAAACGAAGGCAGCGGTTACGTGTTCTATTCAGTTATATGTCCGACTGTAAAGATAATTTCTACCCGATTATAGCTCCTGTTCATGATACTTTGGTTAATGTATGCGTGTAAATAGTTGTTAATTCACAGATGAATCAAAAACACTTCCCTGTGCAGGTGTTTTCAGTCGCAGACCCAGGACAGAGTTATCAACCTGCCTAGGAACTTATGCGCCTGTATTTTAAGCGGAAATGTACGCTATTGAATTCTATACGGAGAGATTGGAAAAATCCAACCTCATACATAAGTCAATAAAAATATTCTCGGACAGTCAAGCGCATTGAAAGCTCTTGGCTCATACGGAGCAAGATCTAAATTGGTAGCAAATTGCCAAAAACGACTCAATATATTGTCTCTGGTCCGGATTCCTGGCCATACTGGCTTGGAAGGCAATGAGGCTGCTGACTCCCTTGCAAAGGAGGGCGCTACAAGCATCTTCATCGGACCAGAACCTGTTATTGGCATCGCTTTAGGCTTTGCCAAATAAGGATTGAATACCTAGATGGCAAGAAAATGTATGGACTTCTGGCAGAATCTTCTAGAGTTGGCTCACTCCAAGACGTTTATTCACCTTTCGAAGCTTGATACCAAACAGATGTTGGACTACAGTGGGGATGAAATACGATGTCCAACAGGCCTTCTTACAGGGGACTGTCATCATATGCAGAGACTCTAACTGTTGGAAGATAGTGTGTGTCACATCTATTTGGAAAATGATGAAACAGCAGAGCATATACTTTGTGCCTGCCCTGCTGTGGACCGAATCGGGTTTTTAGAGTTCGGCAGAGCCGTACTCTCACCATCTGACCTGAAAGACCACTCACCATACAAACTCATTGGCTTCGGTAAGAAACTGGGTTTATTTGGTCAATAAACGCTTGCGGGTTGCGGTGGAGGGTCGAATAGACCCACTCACTATGGATTGAACCTAACCTAACAACCTAACCATTGATCATAACAAAGTAAAGCCTAGACTGGTGAAGTATCAAAGTTGTTTTCAAAACTTTTTAAAAATGATACCATTTCATTTGAAACAAAATGTACCGTATACATTTGTGAAGAATCTGGATTATGTCTAAGGAGTTTCACACACACAAAAAAATTCAATAATAATCAATTTTAAATATGTAAAAATGTGTCAACAAATTCTTTTTTCAAAAAAAACATTTCATCGCCCTTTTTCATAGTTGATCACTGAATAACCTATTTACTAAACTAACAAATTGCGAAATATGGAAAACTAGGCGAATCACTCCTTTCTTTCATCAAGGAACCCATTTCCATCTGTTTGATGTGAACACGAGAAAAACAAATAGAAATTCCAGCCAAGAAAGGAAATTCAATACACGATTACAATTGCGAGTGGTTTCACAGCTGCTGTTGGAAAGAGAATTCAGCGTCGGCAAATGTCAAATTTTTATCTCGTTATCCGAATCCACTTCTTTTTGAATTTTCGAGAGTGCAAAATAATATCTCGTATATTGAAAATGAAATCCATTCAAGTCCACTCAAATATTCACTTTTCCAAATTTCTCACTTCTTGAAATTCAATAATCAAGACAAAGGAAAGCATTATCTTTGGTGGAACTAATGTACAGTCTAATAAGAAAGAAAATTTGTATTCCGAAAATCAGGGATTCAGAACGATAGTTTTGTATCAATTTCGATTCATATGGATGACATATTAGTCAATACTTTTTTCTCAATGATTTCTGTACAGCTTCGCCTGAATGATATCTCAGTGAAATAAAATCAAATTTCAGTTGATATTGGGGTACCACAGAGCTCTATTTTGGGCCCGGTATTATTATCTCTATATGTAAATGAAATTAGTTCATTAATATCTGACGCTACAAATACACAATATGCCAATGAAACATCTGCATCATTTCAGGCAGACTGGAGATCGACTTACAAAATGAATCAATAAATGGTTTTCTCAAAACTCACTGCTCCATAATCTAACATAATCTTAACAGACAAAAAGCAAAAAAGGTAATCAATATTTATCTTGTAAATGCTCGAATAGAACAAAACAAATAACTTGAAAATTTTAGGTATCGAGGTTGACGAGCTTCTTGATTGAAAACTCCACTGCTTTGGAAACATCTCTCAGTTGACTCTGTAAAATATTTGTTTTATAATCTGAAATCGATATCGAATGTCAATCAAAAAATAAATACATACTTCGCTCAAGTCCACTCAAGACTGCGATGTGGTATCTGTGTATAGGGTAATTCTATTTCCACTTCAATATCGAAAGCGCAAAAAAGACTACTGGTCTTCCAATAATGACATCTTGTCGCCATGCAGTATTTCAATGAAATTTCAACTATTGTGTATCTGTATGTCTACGAAATGTATTTGTATGTTTTTGAATATAGGAATCAATTCATCCGTGTTAGTGAATATTACTCTTTTAACACAAGTCAACGAAAAAAAATTTTATACCATTTGCTAGAACAAAATTAACGTCTTGTGTGCCAAGCTGTTCAGGTCTGACGCTATTTAACGCATTGCCAAGTCATGTTAGAGACTGTAAAAATATTATTATTTTTTCAAAAATTTGAAGGATTTTCTGTGAGACAAATGTTTATATTCCTGTGTCTCTTTGTACTATACCATGGACGACTTTTATACTAATTATATACCTATATTCATAGGAAGCAGTATACTTATTTCATTTCAAAATATGTTTTAAAACATGTACATGTTATGGTCATGGTCAACATGATGACGTCAACTTTGTCGGTATAAAGTGTGTTGAGAAGAATTTTAGATTTCTATTGTATGGGAGAAGTCTCTTGATTGAAAACATATTCATGGATTTTTTTATTTTAACTTTTTTGCATTAGCTTTTACGTTGAGTCAAAACTGTTTAAGGTTCATATTATGATTTTCTGTTTACTTATTTGGAGAATCAACTACTTGGACTGCAAATTTTATACAATGCTATTAGGAGAAAACCAAGATCCGAAGATCAAAAATTCTACTGTTATTCTACTGTTCAAACAAGAAGCTGTGATCCAAAAAAGTGAAAGAGAATTGGAATTCATCTCTCTTCACAATGAAAATTTCGCTTTTAACTGCTACCTATCACTTCAAAAATTCATTTTAATCTAAGAGGGTGACAAAAGGAATATGAATTTTTTTAAGAAATTGCTAAAAGTAAAAGAAAAAATATGTTTATGTAGGAAAATATGAATGAACAATTATGTGTATGAATAACATCTCAATGATAACTGCGAAAAATTATCGGATGAAAAACTGAGAACACGAGAAATCACGAAGCGAACTTGATTGAAAAGGATTGAATTTACGTATTAGGAATTAGGAAGTGGTGTTCCTGATGTTCTTGAAAATAAAGAGAAGGATTTCCCAGATGTATTTTTTTCTCTGGGTAATAACCCTTAGACTCAGGATCTCAATTATATCCTCAATAACATTTTCTGTTTCTGTTCACTAACTCACAACGCTTCAACTAAACTAGGACGATTCAAGAAAGGGAAAAGGTAATGGGAGAATGCTGGAATTAACGATTATTTCGTAGATTCAGTCGAAGAGATAATCAGAACACATGAAAAACATGAACTCCCTTAAAAAAAATTATGCTGTTTTGAAAAATTTATAAGTCGAATGCAGTTGTTGGCTTAACCGAGTTATGGAGATATTTCCACTTCTATTACAAAGAATACACTGATTGTATGTTTGCTCTAGTACTAAGACATGAGAATAAGGTTTTCGTTAATTCACCTGAAATCGTTAGCCTTAATATTCTTGTCAGTTCAACTCATAAAGATAAAGAAAGGAATTCATGAACCAAGTTTTTGCTAAATAACAGTGTAAATACGATGTTTTACTTCCCTATTGGTTATTGAAGTCTAAAAAGAGTCGAGAAGTTATATTGGATCTGAAAAATAATTTTTATGGAAACATTCGAAACATTCGAAGAACATGTCAATTTTTGTTTCAGAAAGGCGACAGAAGTTCAAAAAGACAAAACTAAATTTATCCGAATAGTAGAAGAAATCAACACCAATTAGGTCTGGCTACCTGCATTATATTACTCCCATAGAAACAAAGCCACACTCACCAAACCATTTCTCTTCTTGAAGAAAATCAACAAAAATCAAAAGCATTGACAGAAAGTTGGTGAATAATGACCTCCACCAATAGTTCTGCGAATTTTCGGAACCTTTTCCAACATTATTGAATTTTCTATAACAATTCCATATTGCAGAACTTATAAATTTGCAGGAGTAGTAGTGACAACTTTCTATCACAATTACTGTTGTGTGTGATTACTTCAACATTTGATAAAAATTCACACAGAAGTAGGTATTGCTGGAAACTAGGATGCACATGTGAATAGAGAAATTCTACTTTTACTCCTGAAATATCAAAAGCACACGAAAGAGTACTGAGATGTATTACTGGTCTCCCATAAATGACGTCTTGTCGTGTCCGATTTATCTACAGGCCAAATCTCTCGAAACAATAATACAGGTTAAGCAGGAGAGAAAAGTGTTATATTATGTTCAATAAGCAATTTAGGACCTACCTCGAAGTGTATAAAAACTAGTTGGTCGTGAACAAAACAATTTAAAAACATGACATTGAACATGATATCGAAATATCAACGCTCATTACCAAAAATAATTAATCGTGATTATTTATTCTTGGTTATAGTAATTATTTTGCTTATCCATAGCTTCCGAAGAC
The DNA here is from genome assembly GCA_015342105.1 of Leptinotarsa texana. Lineage (NCBI taxonomy): Eukaryota > Metazoa > Arthropoda > Insecta > Coleoptera > Chrysomelidae > Leptinotarsa > Leptinotarsa texana. The sequence continues at coordinate 8,322 of WOGN01008241.1, forward strand.
GTTTCAATAGAACCAATAAAATACTCTATCAAATCGAAAAGTATATTTTCAAGACAATCTAATGCACCCTAAGAATTCTTTTATTCTAGTGGAAATGCGAAGAAATCCGTGAAACGATAATCATTCATTTTCACCGTTTACATCAGTGTTCAGGAATAATAATTCTTTTCCCAAAAGATCTCTTCAGTCGATTGCTATATACAAAACGTGACCAGAGAGTTTGTGTTTTTACTCATTCCAAGAAAATGAAAAAGTGATGTGCAAGCATATAGGGTCGCGCTTGAAAGAAATTGTACTGGAAATTGAATTATCTTATAATAATAAGTAAATATATTTCTCGAGAATTGTTTTTTGTTGCATAGTAAGTAAAGAAAAGAAAAACTTTTTGCTACATGGATAAACTGAGACATTTACAGGAATGTATAGATCCAATGAATACCCAATTTTTGGAAACTTATGACTTTCACTGGAAAACTAAACTATATTCTAGCAGAAAATATTCCAGGTGCCCCAATATTCGCGAAACAAAAATTATGACGTCTTCTGAATCACAAGGGAATTAACTTTTCCTTAGAACGCTGTGTACAAGCACAAGTGAGACACTATTCTTTACTTGAAAAGTTGTGATTCCCTTAATGAATGGTTGGTATCCAACAGACCATGCAATAGCTTGAATAAAAACAACGTGTGACGAGATTTTTTCATTCAAGTTTGTCAACACTTAATATGTTCCTAATGGACTCATTATACTTCCATTAAATAAATACTACTATGAAATCTGAAACTTCATTAAATAATAAAGAACACAAAGACTCATTACGATAACAACCTTTACTAACGCTCATGACTTCTGCCTGCTTTGAAATTAGAATTTTTCAAATGATATTTTTGGCGAAGGTGCAAGTTCTTCAATATCGTAATACATGGGTTCGTTCATGAACTTTTTGAGATATGACGTTCTAAACATTCAAATTATTTCCGGCGGTTCAAGATTTCAAATTTGAATCAATTGCTTGCTCTGACTTTTGTTTCTATAGGCCTTAAATTTTGTTTAAATACTTTGTCAATATTCGTTATGGAATTTATTCTCAAGTAATTTTAATAAGAGGAAAAAACATAAATAAATAAAAAAATTAAGGAAATCAGATTTATTTTGACATGAGAAATAATAATGCATAAACAAAATTTGATCAAATAAATAGTATGTATTTTGAGTGAACCATTGTTGATTACGAGTATACTTATAATAAAATTAGAAAAAAAGGTTCAATAAAACAAATTTTTTAATATTCTTCAATTCTCTGCCACAATTTATAATGATAAGTTGAATAAACCAAGAGAACAAACAGTGAGAATCTATGTTCCGTCCATTCTCGAAATTTTGATGTAGTGAATATCTGAAGACTCAAATGGATATCTGAAATCAATAAAGAGATAAAGTGGAGATGTAGCTGTTTGATACATCAAGTTTATCGTAATACTTATGCTAGACCTTGGTATGAAATATCTACTTTTAGTGAATAAAAAATTCTGCACAAGCTTCACATTATGGAGTGCGTTCACATTGAAACTTTAATCGCTCATAACTATGAAAAAAATATATGATTTTTTCGAAAAACCTTGTTCCCAGCAGGATGAATATTTGATTATTAAGAAATTTAATCACTATTTACATCGTCATATGGATATGATAGTATTATTCTTAGTGAATTTCAATTAAACACAATGATTTATTTGAAAAAATTCTATGACATTTTATTCGAAAAACAGTTCACTGAAAAATAAAATGACATTCAAGACAAACAAGCTGGGCAGGGGACTAAATGAATCATTAGAAAAAATTCAAGAAGTTAGTTTTATTACAATGACTATTAGTAAGAAAGTCTCAAAATGTTTACACACCTTGATGAATATATCGTACAATAGAAAATCACTAGGGTTTTTGCTATCAGATAGTATTTCAAAATTTGAAGAAGTAAATCAGAAAATATGTTCTACCATACAGCATATGCAATCAGTAGATATTACATCTTGAGTCCTCCAATATTCGTACTTTTTTTAAGGACAGTGTAATATAACAATTTATCACAAGCATAGGATAGATTATCAAGTTATATAGATTTTACTTTTCTGGAGAAAAAAATTTAATGCTGCATGTTTTCCAATCCACTGTCGTGAAAAATATTGTTCTGAATTCTGCCATCACCATATTGTTCATTCAGATCAACATTTTCAATGGCATTCGTTTAGAAAAAGAGATAGCTCTGAAGAAGTATTTTTAGAAGATATGAATAAAAAATACTTCGAAATATTCAAGAAAGAAAGTCGTCTATATTATTGTATGAATGCTAGTGGTTATTATTTTGAATGGTAAACCATCAAATTGTAAGCAGTTAGGTAGTTTCGAAGTGAGTAAGTCTCTCAATAAACCCCACATGTGTGCTGCTTCTATTCTCAGAAATATTCTTGAAAAGAATAATCAACTCCGTGTTTGACGTGTCTCAAACTAGTGAGGACTTGATTGTCGGTCAGACTATGACTTCCTATGTCAGTAAAGTAATCAGAACAAATGTGTATTTGGATGATGGATATCCTGTGACGTATTTCAGAAAGGCGTCTTTCCATGAATGTAGGGTACTAGCTGCACAGACCAGCCGGTGGACGAGGTTCACCAGTTGCTCTCCACTCAGATGACGATTGTTTTGATTCCGGAGTGGAGTGATTGATCCATGTTTCATCTATTGTCACATCCATTTGAACATGGCCAAACACTGCTCAGAATCATCAAGATATTCTTGTTTTGCGACATCTTAACAATGTCAGCTAACTCACGCCACTTCACTTTTCGATTCAAAACGATTTTATAGATTTTTTATGCTCATTTGGACGTCTACTGCGTTATGAATGACACAACACAACAAAAAAATATTGTTTGAATGTTTCCTACACTAAATTAGTCAATTTCTACTAATTTTGGGGTGATAAAAATGAAAATAACAATGAAAAATTTTTATTAGCTCTGGTTTTTGAGATACACAGTACTTAATCTTAAAGAGTAGTTATACTATACGTGAAAAGTGAAAGTA
>WOGN01008242.1:0-11406 GCA_015342105.1 Leptinotarsa texana
TTTTCCTAAATACCAGTATTACAAAAGTTATTAAAGGTGGATACTTTTATCTGAAAAGCACTGTATATTAAGTACTTTCATTCAACAATTTGTAATTAGTTTTGAATATTTTTCTCTGTTATTTTTCCTTCCGATTTGTTCCCATTTTTTGCATTATATATGTGTATATGTGTACATATATGTGGATATGTATTGTGTATATATGTATACATAGTTTGTTTTTTTGACCTAAGAAAAACAGAGGTTGCATTCTTTGATTCAACCAACCGATCTTCAGCCTTTTCCTATTCAGTAAATGTTCACATTTATTTATTATTATTACTTGTCGAATGACTCGCTAATTTACAGGACAGTGACAAAGAAGACCATCCCTACTTCGGTCAAACAATTGTCGTTATATCAAAAAATTGATGAATTGAAACAGGCTCTTCTGGGTAGATTCTGCTTGTAGTTTTAAATTCTTCTTGGAGTTCAACTATTTAGTGTTCGCTTGGGGAAGCCCAACGATCAACTTCCTAGTCTAATGAAACCATCTGCATTGCAGACGATGTAGTCTGGGACCTAACCTAAATCTGTTGAAGGAAGTTATTTGCAGTAGCTTACTACCCACTTAGACGTATAGTTGAGAAAAACTATTGTACATATATGCACCTCCCACCTAGTTTTCAGCATCATTTCTGGCCAACAGCTTTCAAAAAAACATTCTGTGAGATACCTCATTGAAATACCTGAGAACTCATCAATTTCCACTTGATGGATCATCCGTTCTGCTGAATCAATCATTTTAATGAACTGAATTCGCAATAAATGAATTGTCAATAACTTGTAGTTCCTTGTTGTGCAACTAAATGAATTATTTTAATTTTGGCGTCTTCATATTTGTTGAAAATGTTTCAGATTAAAGCTTGTCGTCCACTAAAGCTTATCGTCCACTTGTCCGGCACAGCACAGGACGGCACGTCTCGTCAAAATACGGATAGGATTGGAACAATGCTATGAATGGACCAGCGCCCCCTAGCCCGGCACGGCACAGCCAAGACCGTCTGCCGCCGGAAAGGATTTCAGGTCTCCGATCGGAAATACTGAAAAAATCTCTCCTCGTCTTCTTTCAGATCGTTGAAAAGATGTTGAAACTCTCCCATGTTTATCTTCTTTTGATAAATGGAATGGACCGACAACATTCCTTTTTGTGACTATTTCCCTGGAAATCGAACAAACAGCACCTTCAGTATGCTGGTTGTTGCTGGACAAGTGGGCGATGCTACTACCCGTCGCCATCAAGCGACAGACACGCCGTGCTGTGCTGTGCCGGACAAGTGAGCGATAACCTTAAAGCTTGTCGCCCACTTATCCGGCATGGCACAGCACGGCGCTGTTCGTCGCCTGTTGGCGACTTGTAGTAGTTTGATCACCTGTCCTGTTACAACCAGCATACTGAAGGTGCTGTTTGTTCGATTCCAAGGGAATTTCAGTTGACATCGAGCGGTGAGAAACATGTCTATCACTAGCAGTTCTGACGAAGAAATCGTCGTAGTGGCCAAATTATTGAATGCAGGAGAGAATAGTCACAAAAAAGAATGTTGTGAACCTATTTCATTAACCAGAAGAAGGCAAATCTCGGGGAGTTTTATCATCTTTTCAACGACCTGAAAAAACACAAGGAGAATTTTTTCCAATACTTCTGAATGACTCCAGGCATATTTTCAGAACTTTTGGATATTCTAGAGCCTGCCTTAATAAAAAACTCAATTTTTCCTCGTCAATTTTCATAGGTACCCTCTGTTACAGTGCTGCCAACTGATGGAATAGCAAAACAGAAAGGCACGTTTGGACAAGTTGATGCTGGCAAGCGCTGGCTGGCGACGCGCTCACTTGGCCAGTCCGTCGCAGCACGTACCGTTATTTGCCGGACAGTATCGGAGACCTGGAATCCTTTCCGGCGGACGCTTTTGGCTGTGCCGTACCGGGCTAGTGGGCGGTTGTACATTCATTTTCACTGTTCCAATCCTATCTGTATTTTGACGGGACGCGCCGTGCTGTGATGTGCCGGATAAGTGGGCGACACGCTTAATCAGTAAGAAAATATTTGTTCTGATGATTTTGATCTCCAAGTTGTAAATCATTTGTTGTCATGTGATCGGAATCTTCATTTTATACATTCAAAAAACACTTTATTGTGCGATTTTCACTTATTAGTTTTACAAAAACGCAACACGTGTTTCGTCATACAATAACATTTTCGGGCTTGTCTTACTTAGTGTACTTACTTAGTGAAGACACGCCCGAAGAAGCCACTGCAAAACACGTGTTTTTGAAACTAAATAGTGAAAATTTCGAAATGAAGTGTTTTCTGAATTCGTTATGGATTTTCATCAGGTATCGGCCGATTCCATCAAATGTCTATATTTTATGTTTTCAACATTGACGTCACTCGCTCGAAGAACTAAGCCAAAGACATATCTTCTTCCAAAAAATCCCTAAAAATAATAGGATTTCGAATAATTTTTAAAATTTCATTAAAACTATCTAATCCAGATTATCGAAAAAACATTTAGATCAGACTTGCAGCCATCCGAGCGGTTGAAGAGCTTACGAACTGCAGAAATACGTCAAAAGTTACTTCCGGTTTCGGATTTGTTTGGAATCCTTTTAAAAAGTCTTTTATTAGTTTGAAAGTATCGAAGGTATTTATGAGAAACTTTGAGCAAACATAACATCAGATGGGCTTTATTCTGAAAGTCTAATAGATGGAAGAACGTGGTCGATTTCCAGTTCCAATCTTTAGGAAATATTTTCGGTATTTGTCGTGAAGGAGATATTTTATTCAGGAGTTATTTGTTCAGAATTGACGTGAAGTACTCGAAAGAATCATTACTTGTTCATAATATAGAGACAATATAGGATGGAAAATTGTAGGTTGAAGTCATGTATACAGATATGCAAAAATCTTTGAATCAAATCGATTTCTTCGTTTTTCTCAAACGTCTATCAGCAAGTTCAGTGAAACTCACATCAAATAGCCTTCTACATAGAAAACAGCATGTAGAGTATATAACTCTGTTTTATTTACTTCCAGTTTCGAAGTGCCCCAAGGTTCGAATCTAGAACCTCTTCTGTTCCTAATTTTCAATCAATGATTTAACTGAAATCATTATTGTGAGATAATTAGTTGACCTAGTAATTAATCTCAGGTATAAATGTTCGTTAAACTCAGGTATAACTGTCATTAATTAGTTCCTAGAATATTGTTAGTTTCTAGGTAGATAGTAATTTTTCAAAAAGAGTATAAAAATCACAATGTTTGTAGAATTCAGTTTGTTAGTGAACACGTTTGGAAAAACTACAGTGCAGCGAAACGCGTGTTGCGGATTTGTTAATCTGTTCTAGTGAAAATCTCACTAAAACAATTTTTACAATTACAATTACCTATGTGTTCAAATAAATAAAAATATTAGTTTGGTACGTCTCTGCAAAGTTGATGAGAAGATTATCCGTTGGTCACTTCAAGTGAAGTTGCTAATGAATCACCTTCAATTGAAAATTGTTATAGTATAGGAGAGTTGAGATTGGCCTGAAGGAATTGTTCATTTACGTAATTCAAATCAATTGGTAGTTTCATATTCTATATGTAGATATACAGACAGTTGAGCGAAACATGTTCATTGATCGTTTCGCTGTAGATGGATGAAGATGATCACGTTATATGCTGTAGAAATTCAATCAGAAAAGGATTTTGTGGACATAGAAGCTGCTGAACTTGATTGTGTATAATTTACTGGAAACAAATGAAAACCCAGTGTTTGAGATAAACAGGTGAAAGTGGAGGTTTTGAGAATTCAAAAGGACTTTTTTTAAGGACAAAAAACAAGCACCAAAGGAAAATCCCTAAGGCGTATTTTTGATATGCACCGCTCTTGGTGAAATGAAATGTGCCAAGTCACTTGTCACATTCCTATGTATACTGTGAAAGTAGAGACAAATCTCCTACCTTTCTTCGATGTTCCAGGCTATCAAGGTTGCACGTGATGTTCACGTGTCCAAATTCCTTTCTCTCTCTTTCTCTCTCTCTTTCAACTTCAATATCAATTGTTGAATCTATACTAAAACCGTCAGTATGAGGACACTACTTTCAATGTTTATATGTTATGTTATCAATGTTGTCTCAACCCAATAAAACGCTATTGCATTTTCGTAATATATTTCAGAACGTGAGAAAAAATGTTTCCATCCATGGCAATTCCAGGAGCTTATTTTTAATATCATCTGCTTGGTCGGTAATAAAAGTTTCTTTTATCATCGCAATGAACACATTCGGTTTAATTACCAACCTTAGCAGCTCAAACATCGTATTACATTTTTGTTTTCTCATCCGAATGAGAGTAGTAAAATGGAAAGTCGTTTGAAAGAGGTCATGCAGCGGAAATACCATTTATTAATATTTATGAAATGCGATAGTTAAATTAGTTGCCAGGCTGTTAGTTCCTTTGTTAATTCTCCCACCGACGAGTAATCCACGACTAATGCAGCACTGAGCGAAACAAAAGAAGGCCGGTGATGAATATGACCGTTTTTGAATATCCAGATCTTCCGGAAATTAAGTTTACAGAGAACGACACTGAAATTCTGTGCATCTCAGGTATTCCTGGAATTATAAAAACTATTATCCCCACAGGAAACACAATGTGATGTACTGAGGTATTCATTAAAAACTTTCACAGCTTCGGTAATTTCATTCGAAATTAGTTTTAGAGTGTAGTGAACTCTGATTATGAACAGAAAATTGACTGGATAATACTTTGGAGATGTCGCAGATTGAAATGTGGTACGAGCCTCTCCAAATTGCGATTTATGAGGCTATAAATAGTTTTGATGTTTCTAAGCTCCAAGATAATGATTGTAATAATAATAATAGCATTTATAACACAACAATATCCCATTCATGAAGCAAAAATCAACAATTCAATGATACAGATTATAGCACAATTTAATTCTGACACATAAGAAAATTAAATTGATATAAAACGGAAACTAAAATGAAAATGAACTATAAATTATTGATAATCAACTATAACTCACACGAATATGCACGAGAATTCTACAATATTCTACAATTAAACATATCACATAAGGCAGATAGCAGGTTTGTAGTGCTGCAAATGGAATTCACTTCCTTCCTTTGCACAAAAAAGTGGTATTATTTCTAGATGTTGATCTTGGTACAGAATATTACAACAACAAATCGTTATTTTTACACCTCGACACGTGTTTCGCTCACCAAGTGATCATCTTCAAGAGGAAGATAAAACTAGAAAGTCTTCAATAAAGATAACGGATCAATATCAAATAGCATATTATATAGCTTGTTGAAATAATATTGCTACAAAAAGACACATTGTAAATATATTTAGATAGGCAATATTGTGAAACTAATTTTATATAGCTGAAAATTGTTCTATATATAGCCGTAACATTTAAACATACATAAGGACATATTGTAAAATAATGGAAAGGCCAATTGTAAAATTAATTTAGGGTGGTACGCTTGTATGGGTGGTATTACTGATTACCTACCTGTATGATGTACCTGAATAGCATAAATAGCTTTAGTTTTGAGGAGTTTCTAGTTTTATCTTCCTCTTGAAGATGATCACTTGGTGATCGAAACACGTGCCGTGGTGTAAAAATAACGATTTGGTGTTGGGAAAAAACTCCAGTAATATTCTTGGTACAGAAAAAACTATTGCAGAAAGTAATTCCGGAGAATCAATTCTACCTTTCAACAGTTTATGTAGACAGATGTAAACAGATGTTCGTTTTTTTCTTTTTTCAAAAGATACAAGATCCAATGTTCCATATAATTCATTTAGGATATACGGCATTACTTTTATATCTTAAGTATTTCAAAAACTGTTCTTAGACTCTTTCAAAATTTGATATACTGGTATACTGGTTAATCGGATTTCCTAATAAGGACCCATATTCTAACTTTACCTTTAATAAGCTGAAGTAGAGGCAAGTAAGCGATGAAATATAATCGAAATTCTTATAATTTCTGAAAATAAAACCGTAAGAACGATAGACAGAGTTGACAATAAAATATTGTGATTGTTAAAAGTTAGTTGATAATCGAAATGGACATTTATATTTCCGATAGTATTAGGTTAGGTGAGGTTCAAAGTGAGTGCGTCTATTCGATTCTCCACTGCAACCCGCAAGGGTGTAGTGTGGCCCACATCTATTCACACTGTTTACCGACAGTCCGAGTCTCTGCATATGATGATCCAGATGACAGTGACCTGTAACAAGGTCTGTTAGACATCGTATTTCATCCCTAATGTAGCCGAATAACTGTTTGGTATTACGCTTCGAAGCAGGTGTTCAATATTTGTTTGGCAGAGTCTAAAGCGATGCCAATAACAGTTTTTGGCCCGATAAAGCTGATTGCAGCACCTTCGTTTGCAAGGGTGTCAGTAGTCTCATTGCCTTTCAGGCCAGTATGACCAGGAATCCAGACCAGAGACAATCTGTTATGTCTTCCTATCGAGGAGATTAGGTTAGGTTAGGTCTAAAGTGAGTGGATCTATTCAACACTCCACCGTAACCCGCAAGGATTTATTATGGCTCACACCTATTCACACTCGGCCAAATAAACTCAGCTTCTTAACGAAGCCAATTATTTTGTATAGTGAGTGGTCTTTTAGATCAGATGGTAAGAGTACGGATCTGCCGAACTCTAAGAACCTGATTCGGTCCCCAGCGTGGCAGGCACAAAGTATATGCTCAGCTGTTTCATCATTTTCCAAACAGAGGCGACACACACTGTCTTCCTACAGTCCATGTCTCAGCATATGATGATTCAAATGACAGTGACCAGTAAGAAGGCCTGTAAGACATCGTAGTTCATCCCTACTGCAGTCCAACCACTGTTTGGTATCGAGCTTTGGAGGGTGGATAAACGCCTTGACATCCATGTGTTCAATGTTTGTTTGGCAAAGCTCAAAGCGATGCCAATGGTACCTACCGTCCTTTGCAAGAGAGTCAGCAGCTTCATTACCTTCCAGGTCATTATGGCAAGGAATCCAGACCAGAAAAAATATGTTAAGTCTTCCTATCGAGGAGAGTCGTTTTTTGTAATTTGCTACCAATTTAGACTTTGCTAAGTAGAAGCCAAGAGCTTCCAACGCTGCTTTATTGACCGAGAATATTTTTATTGACTTGTGTGTTAGGTTGGATTTATCCAAACTCTCATAATCATAATCCAATAGCATAAATGTCCGTTTGAAATACAGTCGCATAAGTTCCTAGGCAGGTAGATATCTCTGTCCTGGGTCTGAAAACACCTGCACCAGAACCAAAAAGTGTTTTTGATCCATCTGTCAACCAACAACTATCTGCTCTTAATATTTACTTCTCCCTAAGGATCCAGTCGTCTCTACTCAGGAACAGTACTTTATAAGGCAGTTCGTAATTAACAGTTGGAGCCATGAAGTTAGAGGTCATTTCCAGAATGCTGTGACTTCCAGTATCAACCAACAGTCTGTTGTACTCTGAAATAAATTGATTAGTGCAATTGGCAATGTGCACAAGACTATATGCAGTCCATCTAGCCTTTCTCTCCAGATAAATGTGGAGAGGAGGTAGATCTGGAAGGATCTCTGTGACCGTTGATGGTGTGGTACTGATGGTACCACTGATCGCCAGACAAGCCTGTCTCTTTAAGCCAGAGAGCTTCGTTAGTTCTATCTGAGATGGTTTCATCGATACCGTATGCAAATTGTATAATATCAAATTTTATCGTAGATGATACAATTTTGCTTTTGGAAATAATTAAATTGAGGCGGTTTTCGCGCAGCAGTTAGTTATTGGTTTAACTACTCTTGCAATCTAGTATAATCATCTATACCGATAACAGAGGTATATAACTTCATATGCTCTGCAAACATCAATCTATTGCAGAATAATGTAATGCATAAATCATTTATGGAAAGTAATGGTCCACGATTAGATCCTTGAGATACTCCACTGATGGTGAATCCACGTTTAATATGCTTCAACTACTGTTCCCTTTAAAATATTTCTGAACAATTGCATCTATTTGCTGAAATCATATTCATGAATTTCATTCCGATTTGGATCACATGAATCGTATGACACTCCTTATTCAGAATTCTCAGTTGAATTGCCTTCATCAAACTGAATCACAAGTAGTATCTCCCGTTACGGGACTGAAAATTATTCATTCGTCAGAGAGTCGAAAGTTGATTAAATGCATTTGAGTTCCGTCACTTTCCGAGCAGATTAGGAAAATCTACGCTCTCCAGATGTTCGTTCATCTCAATGCACGATTAAGGGGTAAGCCATAGTATTTGTAATCATATTTAAAAGATTCGTGTTCCACGGCGATATCCTAACCTAGGACAGACATTATCTTGTATTACGAATGGGCGGAATTGAATTACCCGATGAATGGAATGGGAGTTATTATCGCAGGGTTCATTATAGCATTCTCACGTTCAAGCAGTGTTTGCGACAGCGATTACCGTAAAATGTTTTGTTCATTCCAGGAACAAAGCATACTCGGGCGTCAGAAGTGTAGATCGGCTTAGAGAACTCCGATCCAGACAGACTGAAAAATGACTTACTGACTAGGACACTTATATCGCAGAAAAAGTCTGTAGCTGTTGGTGGTACTTGTGCAAAATCCCACAGCTTACTTTTTCTGAATATTTGTTAAGAGAACAACCATCCATACTATTAACGTGGGTTTTTTCAGGAATACCTGGCCCAACAAAGAAAACCCAAAAATTTAGGAGAATCTGTTTCTGCTTGATTTCTCCACTCAAACATTGCAATAAGTTTGCATATTACTAGCCGTTGATAGTTTCACCTCTTTTTAAGATACTATATCTTAATCATGGTACAACTAATAGGGAAATTGATCTTCTCAATAACTTTTGACAAATCCTTGACCTATCTCAAAATAAACATGTATATAATAAACTCAATAGACTTCTTGACCTGGTATTTTTTAATGAAGAGTGTCATGTGGGGAAATCAATGGATCCTTTCGTAGTCGAAGATCAGTATCAGCCTGCCTTGGATATTACTTGTGTACTTGAGACAAAGGCTAAGTACAAAAATAAACTGCATTCATGTTTCCAGAATAATCATAATTCCAAAAGAGCCAACTATCCACAACCCTATAATCAAATATCTAATAATGACTGGACCTTCTTGGGAGTTCTTGATGACTCAGAAGATGCATCTACATATTTCTATGGAAAATTTTAAAATATTTTTGATCGCTGCCTTCCAAGTATACAGTTAAATCCAGAAATAAATATCCTTCTTGGTATAATAGAAGCATCATTAGAGATTTGCAGGCTGAAAGCAGAATCTGGCGCAAATACAAATACAAACGTGAGTGTAATCTGCAGGTTCGTGAAGATTGGGACAAAAATAAAGCATGATATTGATGTGTCATACAAACTGTGTCATACAGTGAAACTGAGGAAGAAACACATATCAATCCCAAAAGATTTTTGTCATTTATAAATAATAAACGATGTTGCTCCAAAATACCACAAGTATTGAATTTTGACTGTCAATTTCTGGAGGGGCCCTCTAATATTGTGAACGGTTTTGCCAATCTTTTCAAACAATCGTATACCGTTTCTTCCCCTTTTCAACCAAACTCTGTTATTGATAATAATCACTTTCTTGATATTACAAGGTTCAGTGAAAACGAAGTATACGAGGCACTAAGATCGCTCAAGCCTAAAAAGACCACTGGTCCAGATGACATTCCAGCTTTCATCCTAAATGATTGTGCACTTGTGCTTGCTCGTCCTCTATCGGCTACAATACCAATCATCAAAAGTATGTCCCATTTTTAATAAAGGAGGTAGACGAGATATTTCAAATTATCGGCCTATCTCTATTATTTGCAACTGTACAAAGGTTTTTGAGATTCTGCTGAAGCGAATTATATATCGGCATGTAAGTTGCCCTTGTCACAATTTATGATCCAAAATTTTTTCCTTGTGACTAGTTTTTATTTCGTTTTTATGTACACTTTGACTGACTTGCAATAAACATTTAAGTGTAAAGTTGTCAAATGAATATATCTATCTATAAGTATAAACCAACACGGTTTTATGAAAAATCGTTCAACGGTCACCAATCTTCTTAGTGTAACTCAACATATTGCTGAATATATTGACAATAGGGTCCAAACAGATGTTTTTTATAAGGTCTTCGACAGGCTTGACCATGGCATTCTACTGAACACAACTAAATTATCTCCATCCTTAATCGCCGTCTTTCAGTCCTATCTACGGAATCGAAAACAATATGTTCAGCTCAATGGTTTTAAATGTACCGAATATAGTGGTTCTTCCGGTGTTCCACAAGGGTCAAATCTGGGACCGGTGCTCTTCAATATCTTCATTAACGTTATTGCAGATGTTATAGATGTGTATTTCCTTTTGAATGCCGATGCTCTTAAACTATACTGCCTCTTTGAGAACATAGATGATTGTGTGAACCTCTCAGCAAACGTAGGATGGGTTGTAGAATGGTGAATGGTCGAAAGCAATTCGTCGACGATTTTGAAAACTGCTAAGCCTAAAAACCGATGGCATTTATTTGACTGCTCAACATTACTGGAAAAGTTTAATATTTGCATTCCTAGAATCTGTTCCAGACATCCGAGTACTTTCTATATAAAAACATCTCGCACAAATGTTCTGGAGAATTCTCCGATGCATTCATGTGTAAAGTGACAAATTCTGTTAGCGATAATTTAGATATATTTAGATGCAAATTGTCAAATATAAAATCCCACTTCCTAAAATAATTGTTTTGTCACCTATAATAAATATAAAATTTGTAATCTTTATAGTCACTTGTTTGTATCGTTTGTAGTGTTTGTAGACTTTACAGTCACTTGTTTGTGATGTATTTATTATACTCGATGCCATGACTTTACCTGCAGATGAAAGCAAATTAAGAAATTAGATCAATTCTAAAATGAATGAGAATCTGAAAATTGCTTCATAACGCATTACGAATTCCCTAATAATATTTGAAAACATAATCTGCAAAAAAATGAATTTTTTACAAAAACGAGTTTTATTTTATTTCGTGACAGTAAGCCTAAACGAATAGCACAAATTTGTTAATCAGTAATAATACCAAAACTGATTATAAAAATTGTTGGAAGTGGCCATGCTTCCGCCCTTCTACGCATGGAATTATGCACCCGTTCAAATATTCCCGGCGTATTTCGTATAGTTTCACACGAGGCAACTATTCGCTCTCTCAAATCTTCTAAAGTATTAACGGGAGTTTTATACACAAGAGTTTTAAGGTGACCCCATAAAAAAAATCTAAACTGATCGGGGG
>WOGN01008243.1:0-11405 GCA_015342105.1 Leptinotarsa texana
TTCCATCTTCAACCAGATAAATTCTCTCGAGAAAAATATCTGGTCGAGGCAGGAATCGAACACACGACCTTCCGATCGTGAGTCGGACGCGCTACAACCACAAATGCTTGGAGACATCTCAAAAAAGCGGTTTAAAATGTTACAAAATACACATATCTCAAAAATTGCATCCAGATGATCCCGAAAGGCGATTATAATTTTGTAATTAGCTAATAAGAAGACCTGATTTTCCTGTTTCCTGGAAAACGTAATTTGGACAGATGAAAGCACTTTTACGAATTGTGGGATATTCAATGGAAATAAACACATTTGGAGAATAAACAACCCCAGGAAGTTCCGAGAAATTCGACTTCAAATATGATTTGGTATTAACGTGTGGGCAGGATATACAAAGATATAATTTTGGATATCATTTATTTGACGGAATTCTGAATAGAGAAACCTATGACCAGTTTTTAATGTCGATTTTTGAAGACTATTTGGATGATCTACCTTTGGCTAACTATACCAACTATAGCGTGTATTTAATTACCTGACTGAAATATTAGGTGATAAATGGATAGGGAATAATGGACCGCTGATGTGGCCAGCAAGGTCTCGAGACTTAAGTGTTATGGATACATTTTTATGGGGTAAACTGAAAAACAGAGTTTATGGTCAGAGGGAATATCAACATATTGAGAATCTTCAACACAGTATTGTTAGAGACTTCGGAAGATTGAGGAGGAGGGAAATTCATCGTGCAGTGAATAATATTCGAAATAGGGCACAGTTGTGTTATCATGAACAAGCTCAGCATTTTGAGCATTTGCTGTGATTTACTTTTGTCATTACATTTTAGTTAATTATTGTTATTTGTCTAAAGTTCTATTTTCCTTGAAGAAGGCACAATATCTAATTTACCTCGTACACACCTCATCAAATATTGATTGTTGATTCTCTCTCCGTATTTTTCATTGGCTTTTCAAACGAACCAAACTCGGTGAGATTTTGATCCAATAACTTGAACATAGTTCGATGTGGTTGTCGTATTTCGGGATACAAGTTTAAATACATTTCCGATGTCCTAACACGGTTTTTATCGTATTTGTTATAAAGTTGTATTACATTTTTTTTTCATTCGTGAAGCCATTTTTCGTCAAAAATTCAATGACTTGTACAATAACAAAATGTCATTGAATGTAATAAATTGAAAGTCAAATTTAGAAACAAGAAAGTCAAAGCCTATTATGAAAACAATTAATTTTTTCAATATCTCCAATTTTTCGAAAAAGAATAATAACTTATGATACATCATCGAAAAGGTAAAATCTGGTTCTATTCAAAACATAAAGAATCCAATGTAGCGCTCATACGAAGAAATAACGTTGATGGTGGTGGTTGGGAGACGAAACGTCGGGTAGCATATCTGAAAACACCATTATGTAACAGGGAAAAAGTGGAAGTGCAATTTATTTTCAAATCTTTCGAAAAATAAAGCCAAAAAAAAATAAAAACCTTTTCCCGAAATGATAATATACTCGGAATTTCAGAACTTTCTCAACGGCATATTGTTAATTACCTGAATCAGAGAATTTCAGAAAACTGTATACTGCTTTTTTTTGTTGTAATTCAAGTTGTATATCCATCAATTAATTACAAAAAAAATATCACTCAAAATGTTCTTGATATAATGATAATTATCAAATTTACATATTTTTATTGCACCAATTTTTGAAAGAAATATTTTAATACAAATGGGTGCCATATAAACAATTTTAAAAAGGTATTTAAAGTTAGTATGTGTATTATTTTAGCAAAGGCCCCAATTCAAACACTATGTTATTCAGAAGTGATTTCAAAAATTCAGTGATTCAATTGTCGGTCGCCAAAAAATTGAGCTGACGATAGTGCTCCAATTTGTATTACAATTTTGTAATTAATGGAATATTAGTTAATAAAAAAACATTTGAATTCTTGAAAAAAATTGAAAATTGCATATTTAAGCTATTCAAATAATACTGATGTTAATAAGTAGAACTGTTCCTAAAGAAATTACTTTTACTGCAAATCACAACTGTGGAAGTATTAATTTCAAATCACATCACCAACCATCATCAAATAATGGCAACCAAGTTCACACCATTAGACAATCATAACTTAATTTCAAGCCTGAAAACTTTTTAGATTTGTGAAAGTAGAAAATTAAATGATTTCATGACAGTTAGGTTACCTAAAAGAGAAAAAGTATGTTGGTCAAATTAAAAGAGCTATCAAAAATATTTTCGAAGAAATTCAAATATTCAAAGACATGAACGAGAACAGTCTAGTGTTGCCAAACATACTTTGGAGTAAAACCATACAATTTGAAAAACTTGCTTAGTAAACTTCTAGATTCTTTGGTGAGTTTGAAAATGAAATATGGAATGAAAACTACGAATAGCGACTAGGGTCCTATTTCAAAAAGTTCTCTGGGCATTTTGGTATTAGTAACACCTGGGCTGAAAAGTCCCAGGCCTATGAAAGGAAACGCGTTTTCTTTTTGTTCAAAATTAGCTATATTCATGAAAATAATCTCCATCAACAGCCACGCAATCATTCCAGGCGCTGCTCTAACATTTCAATACCATTAATCTTGTACCGCAAAATATGCCTCAGTTTCAGAAATAACCATTTATTCGAGCGAGACTTCTCAGCGACTACTGGTTAACGGAAAAACAGACTTGTTACACAATGTGTTTGTTGTCTTGATGAAACAATTTTTTTTCCTTATATGGATATGGATACTGTATACGAATACAGTAGTTTCTTTGCAATTTTGGCCTTCAAACGCTCCAATATCGCTATATATAATTCACTGTTGGTGGTATTGCCCTTCTCAAAATAGTCGATAAATATTACACCATTCACATCCCAAAATACCGAGGCCATAACCTTTCCAGTGGATTGCTGTGCTCTCGGGCGATTTGGACGAGGTTTACCAGTTGCTCTCCATTTAGATGATGATCGTTTTGATTTCGGAGTGAAGTGATGTTTCCATGTTTCATCTATTGTCACATATCGACGCAAATATCCCGGTTTGTTACGTTGGAACATGGCCAAATACTGCTCAGAATCATTATGACGTTATTGTTTTTGGTCAACAGTGAGCTCGCGCGGCACCCACTTTGAATAGAGTTTTTTTCCTAGTCAAATGGAAATGCAATATAAAGCCACCACGTTCTTTTGATATCTTTACAATGTCTGCTAACTAAAAAAACTTCACTGTTCGATCATTCAAAACGATTTTGTGGATTTTTTTATGTTTTCTGGTGTTACTGCTTCATTTGGATGTCCACTGCTTTCTGCACATCGGTGTCTGTACGACCGCGTTTGAAGTCAGCAAACCAAAGTTTATTTGTTGTTTCTGATGAAGCGGAGTCCATTTAACACTTTTCAAGCCATTGCTTCGCTTGAACAGCATTTTTTTCCTATCAAGAAGCTGTTTGAAATTAAAACACGAAGTTGTTTTTGATCCATTGTTTTAAAAATAACAATAGTGCCACTCTTAGCACAATAACTCACAAACTTATGAGTAGAATATCATGAGATTTCACAATAAGACTAGCGCCATCTATGTGTTAGGCCCGAGACTTTTCTGTCCATGTAGTGATTAATGTATTGTCATTAAGGAAATCAATTCATAATAATATTCCATCTCCCAATGATTCCCACTCAGTTGGCAAAACCTGTTTTAACATTATTAGTTTCACATTTCTGCTGTTTCACAGTTCATGAACTATTGTGTTGAGATTCCAAAAACAGTTTAAAAAGGATACTAAATATAAGTACGGTACTTTTCAACGTCTGAAGCTGTTGATTGGCCACAGAAGTCCCACAAAAAAAGAAAACCACCAAACGCGGACTGCGACTCCAAGAATTGCGTTTACCGGATACAATGTGTGTCCTATATCAGTGAAACCAAGAGGCCGGTTAAGGCCCGTTTAGACGAACAGAAGAAAAATTCCCAGCAAGAAGAAACCAGCAAATTGGGAATAGGGAAGCATTAACATAACATCAAGTAGTCCGAAACCGAGATAATCCACATGAAGTTACATTCAAAAGAAGCTGAGTACATATTAACAATGTATACTAATGTGCAGCTATGCAACATAAAGATAACATTCTCTGACCCGAAAAATGGGAGGAGAAGGGGAGGAAGGAGAATGGTGAAAGTGCTCAAGTGAAATCTCAAGTATCAGATGATTGTGGATACCAACAATAGAATTGAAATCTTTTATTTTTCATTTTACTTTCAATTTAATTTTTAGAGTCATGATAAAAGAGAACAAAATCCATGCTGGTAGGCCGTGGTTGAATGGAACTTGTAGTGCCGAACGTTTCGTCTGTTACTGCGTCAGCAACATTCGTGGGTTTTAATTGCGGAAGAGCGCCTCAAAAACACCATCAATTTGTTTCAATCTAAGTTTTTCTTCAAAATTTTCAACGATTTTGAAAATCTCAATATTGGCAAGTAAATATATTTCATTGGCCAGTTGTAAGAGAAGGTAACTTGTTTATGTCTTATGGATTTAGATTTTCTGGAAGACCTTGTATAAATTTCCATCTTGTAAAAACGCTAGGAAATATTGTTTGAATGTTATACTTGGGGAGGTACTCAAGACATTCTTGATATTCATGGATTTTCACTCCCCCTGAAATCAAAAAACACTTTGAAATAAATGTGAATAAAGTGCAAATTACAAATTACACAAATCTCACTGTGTTTGGATAAAATATTCATCTTTTTACTATCAATTTTGTCTATTTACGTGAAAAAAAATTAATGAAAATATACTTCCTGTGGATGTTTTGAAGACTTCCTCTATTCTCTTTCTCGAAGCTTGATAGAAAACTGATCAAAATCAGACGTAATAATGTAAATTTCAAATTTTAAATCTTTCGAAATTAAATTTGATTTCAGAGGCATGAAAACCCATATCTTGTCAATAGAGTAACAACTAATAGACTACGTTTGTTTGAAGGTGGTTGACAATGTTTCGTGGTGTATTTCATCAGTTCGGTCTTCCATTGTCTAATATAATATAAATTGATTTAACAACCCTGAAAGAAATTAAAAAGATTAACCGAAAAATAACAATTTTATAAAACAAAAAACTGAAATTACAAAGAAATAACATACAAGCAACGACCAAAAAAAAATTAAAGTC
This sequence comes from Leptinotarsa texana, assembly GCA_015342105.1. Lineage (NCBI taxonomy): Eukaryota > Metazoa > Arthropoda > Insecta > Coleoptera > Chrysomelidae > Leptinotarsa > Leptinotarsa texana. The sequence goes on from WOGN01008243.1 coordinate 5,190, forward strand.
AAAACAAGCTGAAAATTAAAAATATTATTAACAAGAAATTAAACTAGAAATTAAAAGATTCCAAACCAAGTTACGTCACAACGTTTCGATTGTTAGTATCCATAATCGTCTTCAGGTGATAACTGGACTTATTTCTCCGAGATCTGACTATTTATAGGTCATTCGAGTGATTTCACCCACTTGATGTTATGTTGACGAGTCCAAACATGCTCTGCTATTCCGGATTTTCTGGTTTCTCCTCGCTGTGTGTGTTTCTTGTGCTCAGCAATGCGAACTCTTAATGGTCTCTTAGTATGATTCTCCGCACTCGCAGGGTATCCGGTAAATGAGGCTGCTATGGATAGTGTTCCCAGATCTGAAGCTATACCAGATCTGATGTTATACTTGGACCCAATACTTCTTACCCTTTGATGTAGGGAAGTACAAGTACTGGTTGTGGAGGCTTCTCCTCCTTGTGGATCTCTTGCTCTCTTCTAACTAAAGCCTGTTCTACCATCACTCTGGAGTAACCATTCCGTTGAAGGTCATTTTTGATGATGCCTAGTTCCTTTTCGAGACCTTTCTTTGTATCACAGAGCCCGAACAACGTAAGTCCTTCCATCACTTTCATAATGGAGAAGGAAGTCCACAAAGAATTGCCTTTCTTAGATGTATTGGAGAAAAGAGGACCGACACTAAATGGGAACCATGTGTATATCGAAAACCCACTCACTCTCTGAACCAGAAATCCAACCACCATCAATTGACTAAGAGAGAAATCATCAAGACTTTATTAGATCGTGCTTTCAAGCTTTGTAATACAAAGGAAGGTCTCGAAAAGGAATTAGGCATCATCAAAAATGACCTTCAACGGAATGATTACTCCAGAGTCATGGTAGAACATGGTAGAAGACAGCAACAGCTCCACAAGCAAGAGAAGCCTCCACAACCAGTACTTGTACTTTCCTACATCAGAAGATTATCGGAAAAAATAAGGATTGGGTACAAGTATAACGTCAGGACCTGCTTCAGATAATAAGGTATCTGGGATAGCTGACTAGGCAGATATTACTCACTTTTATATAAATTTCTTTCTTTCAACGAGTCACTTCGGTGCAGGGATCGAGTTACTATACTTTTATGAGACAAGACCAAAATATAATTAATTCATCAATGTGATTACGTTCTATTTGATGAGATTACTTATTGTTGAGCTAACGCTGTTATGTGGGCTATTAAGTATGTGATGGAATTGGTCGATGTGTGATGAAAATCCATAACTTATTCAAGTAACACTTTATTGTGATATTTTCACTGGAGAGCCTTGAGTCAGATCCTTTCTCTGACTCTCCCAAAGATCTCCCTTGATCAACTCTTGTTTTTTTTCAGACTTCGATGCTATTAGGTTTACGAGGGCTAGAAGTCTTTCAATTTCATTGTCTCCTTCACTCTAGAGGAGTTAACCACGAAAAATCTGGCAGAATTGAAGAACTGGTTGGAGGAAGTCACACAGGAAAAGAAACAACAGGAAAAAGAGACGAAATCGATTATCAAGACAGAGGTACTCCAGGTACAATTTAGGAATATGGATCTGGAATCTGCCATAAGACAGAGGTACTCCAGGTACAATTTAGGAATATGGATCTGGAATCTGCCATAAGACAGAGATGGAAAACCTCAAACGTAACCAAAGTCAATGCGCGAATTGATTGGCGGGACGAGATTTTTCCTAAAACCCGAACCAAATTTGGAGATATCTGGGAAATTGCCAATGAGAGTTTATGGATTCTCCCAAGCAGCAAAAACATGTACTTTTCATAAGTAAGAAGCGAGGATTATAGATCGACTCGGAGGAAATGACCTTCAAAAGCAAAAGAAGAATAGAGTTGCTCTGATGAGCATGGAAACCTAACACTCTCTACATTGATATATCAGATGGAGATATCCTCATTGATATCTCAGATGGAGGTATCAATGAGGACGCAGATGACGAGAGCATGATGAAGTCTCTGAAAGTAGCTAAAATAATTATAATGCAATATCATAAAAATCACCTTACTGTACCCGAAATAGAAATATTCACTGGTATTAGACTACGCGGTACGTTGGAATTTTTATTTGCCAACTGGAATGTGAAAGTAACGATTGTAGCTGGAGAAGACGAACAATCTAATGAAAAAAGGTAAACTACCGTTCAAGTACAGCCAAGTCGACTTATCAAATTGAGGAAACCAAAACAAGATGCCTAACGTCAGTTATGCTGATCTCTTGAAGACAATGAGAGGGACTATCAATCCCACAACCTCCGACCTACCTCCACATACAAACAGAATATTATAGTTGTGATGCCTGAACAGGATGCGCACACATTATTGAATATGGCGAAAATTGGATAGACCGAATACAGAGAATTAGAGAGAAAGAAGGATAATAAGTGCGTCAAGTGCTGGAAGCTAGGTCAAGTTAAAGTGCACTGCAAAGGTCCGGACAGAGAGAACCTCTGCCCCAAATGCGGCCAAGCAGGATATCGAGCAGCATATTGTGAAAATAATCTTTTTTGAGTTCATTGCGAAGAGAAAGGTCACATCTCTGGAAGTCAAAAGTGTCGGTGAGAATATGTAAGAAAAAATCGAAGATACCTAAATCGACAGAAAACTCGACCCAAGGTCGTGGAAGTTCTTCAAATTAACACATTCAGAAGAAGACCTTGTCATGATTCAGCACTTGCAACTGCAAAATCCATTGATGCTGAGATGATGCTGTGAAGCTTACAATAAAAAAACATGGTAGTGGTCATTACTTCTCGTATGTTATGATGTCAGATTTAACAATTTATAAGTGCTATGCAATGAAACTGATAGTGACTTGTTGATAATTCTTTGGAAAATCTCGAGTACTATAGGACACAGAAAAGAAAAGGCAATTATGGTTGGTGATTTCAAAATCCCTTCATTAGGGCAAAAACACGACAAACAAAAAAGGTTAGTTAATCACAGAATTTATGGCCGAAAATGACCTGGTTGTTGTAAACGAGGGAAATAGGACTAAGTTCCAGAGATGAGACTATTCACCTATCATGGATTTGACGTTAGCTACTCCAGATTTGAAGAAGCGCAGTATGAACTGGCATGTGAGCGATACTGAATCCCTCAGTGATTATAACAATCATAATTTAAATAAACGAAGGGGAGCGATTACCAAGACGAGAACCATAGCTAATGAAAAGGTGGCAGATAAAGAAGTTAGATTATGATTGAGAGTAAAATTAAAATAATGGATCACTCACCAGAAGCTATCATATTCAACCTGAGTCAGATATTTTACAAAACTATGCCCGGGAAAAGGAGTATACCAACTAAGCACTCTGCATACAGGTGGAATAACGATATCGCTCAAGCCCATAAGGAATGCACACATATGAGAAGAATATACTCGAGGTACATTAGGCGAAACCAGACGGAGGAAATTCAACGCTTATGGGAACACTACAAGGAGTTAAAGAAAGTGCTTCAAAATAAAATTACAGAAGCAAAACGTAACTGCTGGGGAACAGTAGGCAACAAGATCGACTGTGATATCTGGGGAGATGGTTATAAAATCATTATGAAGAGTCTCACTGAGTATCCACCTAGATTACAAATGCCAATGGAAACTGAATATTGGTTTCACTTGGTTTCTTCGTGATTCTCCCAATCTGGTCTGTAAAATTAATTTCGAGTTCTCTCTCCTGGGTCTCTTCGAATTCTACTTCGTTGTACTTTACTCGGACACACTGCTGCAGCCGAATATACTCCGAAGAAAGATGACAGTACATTATCTTATTCGAAGATTCAGTAAAACTCAAAATTACTATCCAAGAGTATACGGGGTTTTCAAATTCGATCCTCAGTATTGTGATCTCGTAAACAATAAGAGATATGAAGATGGTTAAATTGAGGCAAAGTTGCACATTTACCTAAGTCACAATATGCCGTTGAGAAAGTTCTGAAATTCTGAGTATATCCGGAGATATCCGGAAAAAATAGAAATTTCGGAAAATGGTTTTTATTTTTCTTCCTGGCCCGTAAACGATTTACCGTGGATTTCAGATAGTAGAATATGACTGAATAACGAGACACCGATAAAAGAAATAGTAAGAATTGGAAAAGCGAATTATAAGACCGATGAGTTTGGAGTGTAATTACGAGAAGACAAAAGCTTAGTGTTAGGGTAAGAATTAGGGATAGTTAGACAAGATTAAAGATGATGAGAACGAATGAAACAAAACGAAAGCCGCAGGTAATAATCTAGTCAAAATGTAAAGTATTAAAAAATGTAGGATGTCTACCGTGTAGTATGATTATGTTAAGAAAATTTTTAGAACGGTTAGGGTAATACAACGAAATGAATTTGTTTAAGAGAAGAGAAAGAGAGATAAAGCATTAATGAAAAACTGTCGTTTACAGTTATGGTATTGGCGGCGCAGAAAGAGTACGGCGTTCAGGCGAAAATGAACGCTTACAATGGCGATAACCCAGACACAAATATTACAGCAATTTCCTTGAAAGATGTACCGGAGTGTCCTGAAATACCAAACGCATATGAATCGAGGGATGTAAGATTGTTTGTATTAGAAAAGCAAAAGTAATTTCATAAAAAAATGTCTGCATATATTTTTTATTTTATGCTTTTCGTTATATGTTTATTCCTTCAATCTTACATAATAAATACTAGAAAAACACCTTTTTTCGTCAGTTGGAAATCGAAAAAAATTAATGCCGACATCACCCAGCAAATTACAGCTCGACCCTAGTTCATTTTGAAACTAGATACAAATTTTTCACAAATACAAAACCACCATTTACAACGACTCGCTCTGTAATAATATTCCATGCCTCAACTTGGCTCGCTTGGTAAACGCCTCAGATTCAGTCGGTTGCGCTGTAGTTCGGCCGCGCATAAAATTCGAGGTGGGGAATCTTGACCCAAATACGGCGGAGAGTGAAATTACTTCTGTTTACTTCTATACGGTGACGATATACATGTGTTTGGATAGTTACCTCATTATTCGTGCTATAAATACGTCATTAGATCCTCATTGAGATCAGTTCATGGTGAACCTTCGAGCCGAAACTATCTCCGTCAGTGAAAGTATAAATACGCGAAGTTAATAAAAGAAAAATGTAACTCATCTAGGGTGTTCGTCAAATTTAAAGTGCTCTGATTAGTAGTCACGTGAAAACAAATGTGTAAAAGTTGAAGAAAAGCGATCAGTTTTCAATCAGGAAGTAATTCGAATAAGTATTAGTCATTAAAAGAAGTTAAAAGAAATGGTGGAATATTGTCAAACCATGAAAATGAAAACTCATATTATGATTTTGAAACTGTCCATACGTGAGTATAAGCGCAGTGGATAAAAGAATCTACCTCCGATAGATAAAGCGTAATGTGTTTAAATCTGAATTCGAGAATAAAAAAAAACTCAGGAACTCAACAAAAAGGTACCTCTACTCCCCCCTGAGAATCTGTTCGAGATAACAGAACGTCCGCTTGTTGGACGATTGTGACCTAATATAAAAGTTTAATACTGTTTCTTATACCTTAAGACTAATTGACTTTATGGGTGATAAGTTACCAATCATTCATAAGAATTATGAAGTGACTGAATATTTGTGCCCTTATTAATTATTAGTTATATATTATGGATACGTTTATTACATTGAATATGATTATGTCTTAGGAAGTTGACGAATAATTATGTCCATATTAATTGTGTATTATGCATTTACAATGAATTTGGTAATGGTTTACAGGGTTGTTAATTATTTGTCTATGTTAATTGGGTTACGTGTTATTGCAATTTATGTCCTGATTTGTTTTCAAGCAAGTGCAGTTTGTCAGGAAAATACGGTGAATGCAGTCAAGCTGCTGGAAAATAATTACATGAAAATAAAAAAATAAATAGATAAGTACTGTCTGATCATTCCCATATTGATTTCAATTTAAGAGCCACCGGTAGACAGCTGTTTCAGCCTATCGGGCATCATCAGTACCGGTTGAAGACAAAATGTGAAAACCAGAAAAGTACTTGATAAAAATAGCTGCGTAAACGCAGTGAAAGATAAGTGGGTTTTACTTATGATTACTTACAGAGTTTTACTTTGATTAAATATTTTTTCTTCACATAATTCCTCAAGACTACTGAGGATTTTGTTATCTAATTAACATATTTGATTTTATGGGTTTTCTCATTGAGTT
>WOGN01008244.1:0-11404 GCA_015342105.1 Leptinotarsa texana
TCCCCGCATCGTCCTCTTTTGAGATGAACCATTGCACATTTGTCTATCCCGAATTTCATACCGATAGCATGCGTGTACTCTTCCACCACCCTCAAGGACTGAGGAATTATTATTATTATTGAAGTGAATACTACTGGTTAGGTTATTTGATGTTTCAAGTTTCCATATGCGAAATTCAAATTTATTGAATAGTCTCCATGACAAATTTTCACGTCGGTAATATTAGGCCGCCTTTACCCGGGGGTTCAAGGGGTACAGCAGCACCGGGATCCTAGAGGGTGCGGCGCCGAGAACTATAAATTGGGAATTTTATTTAGGTATCTCTAATCTCATTCCATGCCAACGTCATAGCATATACCTGATGAAAATGTGAACCAGTCTTGAATGATGGATGGATCTGCTTATCACCTCATGATACCTACGTGCCGCCTTTGGCACGTGTCATACAACTCACTATGTGGAAGTTATAATAACTCTCATTATTACTTATCTTACAATTAAAATTCATTCAACACGAACCCGGCTAAGTCTGAAATTCAAAGAGCTTTCTTATAGCCGTAGGCGCCACTACTACCAAAAGGCTCCTCAATTACAACATTTTAGGCATACATTTGTTTCGACTTTACAAACTTTTCTCAATAGTTCAAAAAATATATGTATTTTTGCAGCATCAAATCTCGCTTATTTTGATTTTCTCTTCCTCTAGATTGAACTTGTCTCTATTTAAGAATGAATATCGCCTCCTTATATACTCTTGGATAGTACTTATGAGTTTTGTCAAGTCTTTGTGTTTTTTAAGATATAAAATGAGTGCCTTCTTTGAATGCATGTTCGACTACTGTTGATTTGTTAGTATCTATGCCCGATACAGTCATTTCTTTTATATTCTATTTTCACACTTATTTTTACTGTTTACTGAAGTTTTCGTTGGACCTTAATACTGGATTCACGTTGTGTTTCTACATAATTCTCCTAATTCGATCCGACATTTTTAACGTAGTGAATAAAAGACTTTCCATCAACGGGACTAGCTGAAGTTGTACAGAAACAATTTGAAACCAAAGAGAACAAACCAGCTAAGGATCCCAAAGAGCATTTAGCAATATCGGGGGAGTACCGGATCCCTTCTATCTACGGGTAAATCGATACGGGAACCACGAAAAGTATATCCGACTCCCAGAACACAAAAAATGTCGCATCCCTAAACAGATGAGTCCAGTGTTTTAGCTGCCTTGCAGCGAAAACTGAAGAGAAAAGAACAAATTTTCTACAAAGGTCGATGTCGATACTTCCTTTGGCAACAGATATTCGTGGATTGAGACTTCTATCAATCCCATAGATGACGTTTTTGTAAGAGATTACCCTTAATTCATACAGTGCCAGTGTGCAGTTATATCAAAGTCGAGTTTTTAACCAGTATATTCATCGATTTCGATATCTGCTTCGTATCAATCTCTTTTTCTGTCACTCGTAACATTTACGAGCTGGAGAAATGTTTTGCAGCAAATTGACATTCATTCATTTTATAACAAGTTGATGGAACTGATACAAGTGTGAATGAAGATTCAAGCCACAACGAACAACTCTAGATTCTAATCATTTGCGTCCAAAAATGTGAATTACAAGTTTGACAGTGTCAGGAGGTGCAGGTAGGTACGTGAAGAAAGGCAAGATGAAAAATGATATACGATCTTAGTGATGACCAGCCAGTATTACAATGTGATGACCGATTGTCAAGAAAAGTAACCATCAAAGTTGCTAATCAGTGTGATAACCATCTTCAATGTTTCAAACATTTTTACTGAAGATGTTTTGATAGCATATTCATACAAACGAATTTATACCCAGGCCGAACAAATAACGAGTTGAATATGACCTGCTATTTTCCTGGTCACGAGAAATGTACTAATATAGGAATGTTTTATTGGAATTCTGCAAATGTTCTGGTAGTTCTGGTAACTCCAGCATGCTATCCAGATAGCGAAATATATCAATAACAGGATTTAACCTATGGGAGAGCGGTAAATAACATCATGTGTTTGAAATAGTTTCCATGAAAAACATGTTCGGATATACGAAAAAAAACAGTTTATTCAATACTGTTTTGGCCGGGCCGGGTTTTTGTAAATCTATATATTTCAATTTTTGTAAGACATCATGATGAAATAAACAGCTTCTATTTTAAGAGAAAATCTACTATATAGAAATGGATGTTTGTTGGTTAGTTGCTTGGTTGATAAGTGATAAACTTCTACGTCGATCAAGCGATCGTGATGAAACTTGATATGTATAAGTAATTTCTCATAGAGAAGGTTTTTAGGCTATTTTTCTGTAACTCGCCACTAGATGGCGCTGTAGAACAATTTTTTTGAAAACAGTTCTATAACGCTGCGCACATCTAAGTTCGTTGATTCTAATTCTGTCAAAACATTGGAACAACAGCGATACAGCAACATAGTACTACTATGGTATAAAAGCCACGTACCGATGGCCAGTTACTTGCAAAAAAATTTTTGAAAAGCTTCTCTGTTGCTATTTTACTAAAGTCGAATATGAGGTGTAAACTTAAGCAAAGACGTTTTCATTAGTAAATTTTGAGAAATAAGATGAAATGGAATTGGTTCAGATCCTAGTGCCGAGCTTGGACACCAGAATATATGAAGACTAAAGAATTCTGAAGATTATGAAAGAAATGTTTTTTTTTTCATTAGCGTTGTTAGTGGAACAAGTTTACACTAGGTTGACCATAGGTGAGCGAACCAATTCTAACCCGGACTACATGTTGTGTGAGTATACCGTGTTGTATAGTCGAAGTAACCGATATAGTAATCTTAAAGGTGTCGGCGAAGTCAGAGGCCAAAAAACCAATACAAAGGAATTATGCCACAACAAATCAGTCCACGTGGACTGAAGAATTGGTGGTTCATATTGGATAATTTTTACTAACAGAGTTTTATAATTGGCTGAAGAGACATAAAATTAAAATTGAAATCATGTTACGGTGACCCAACGGAATGTAGCGATGAGTACCGCGTTGTCTGTGTTATTAAAGGGGAACTGCTGGAAGGTAGGGGGCACTATATCTTTTACTTGAACTATACCTTTCAACGTTTGATTCTCAACACGAAATGTAAACTACATTGTTCTCTCTGCTTCTGGGTATCAGTACCAGTTATTTATAGTTTCTACATTCATTTTAGCGTTGATAACTAGTATAATTGCTGATTTGAGAATTGTAGTTTGAAGTAGTTTTAGGCTTCGTATTAAGGCCGTAGCTTCAATGCTTGGTAAAGTTCTGAATAGTGAACCCAACTTATCCATCCTATTCCTTGAACACTTTCGAATCCTTCAGGAAACACAAGATGCCATGTAATTGAAATCTGAGAATATCAGCAGATACGAAAGACAATTGAAACCCCCTAACCATTTTTTCGTTTTAGTGTGACATCTATAGAAAAAAAAGACTACTGGAAATGCATTCCCAGGTATTATCTTATTGAAGAGTAATATGATTTTGTTGTGAAAATGGCAGCGAGAAAGATTGTAGTGAGTACCATAAAATTAAAAAAAGATGCCACCGCTATAACCGTTTTTCAGTATTTGAATGTACTTCATTTCAAATTAATATCATCTCCAGTTAAAGAACGAAACGGGAATATTTGAAAGGGATTAAACAATTTTGAAACAGCAATTATTAATAATGATCTAACAAGGCCTTTGACTAAATCGATCACTCAGTATTGCTACAAAAGCTCTTGGAGTCGGGGTAAATGGCAATCTGCTGAACTGGCTTGAATCTTATGTGACTGATTTTTGTCAAGCAGTTACAGTCGGTAACAACAAATCAGAATATCGCCTAATCACCTCCGGAGTGCCCGCCGTGCAATGGCGTGCACTGCACATGGGCGGCACCTCCAAGAGGGAGGCAAATTGAGCGGCTCATCACGTAATATTCAAGGTCATTGTCCTATTGTCATTATTATTATTATATATTATTATGATGCCTAGTTCGTTCTCGAGACCTTCCTTCGTATTCCAAAAGCATGACCCATTAGTCTTGATGATTCATCTTTTGGTAGATTGATAGTGGTTGGATTCGTGATTCAGATACTGTCTCGCGTGAGTTTTCGGTATACAGATGTTTCCCACTTATTGTCGGTCTTCTTCACCAATACGTCTAAGAATGACAATTCGTTGTGTACTTCCTTCTCCATTGTGGTGATGTTGACGTGCTTCAGAAAGTTGTCTGGTTCTGGATTTCCATGGTTGTGTCGTCAACGTATGTCGACCAGATTCGGGGCTTCTTTAATTGCCAGAGTTTCAAATCACTTGTGTGAAGAATTCGTCCTTCAGTTGGAAATAGCAGTTCCGTACACATCATGCTAGTAAGTCCATGATCACTTCTTTAGGTAAGTTCTTTCAATCTTCCAGGTCCTCAACTTCGGATAGCTTCCCCTGTATTCGAGTGCTTCTTCGACCGGAACGTTCGACGTTTTCCACGTCGAAAATGATGAACTGATGTTACTCCGTTAATCGTCTCTAGTAAATCGACAAAATGCCTTGGTTAGATGGAAGTTTTCTCTTGTAGTGGTTATATAATTGGAAGTAAAAATCTGGACAAGTTTTGAGTAGTTGAATTTCTGGAACTAATGATCGGTCTTGTAAATTTTGGGTAGTCCATACAGGTGAGGGGGCTCACTGTGGTGCGGTGTTAGCGATAATCTATAACTATACAAGAATCAAATTATATCAATGATTAACTTCACCTGGAGATATTGATATAGTTTGATTCTGGTATAAAATAAATATAACTGGTAGGCTCATCAATGTGCCAACTCTGCATATGTAGTCGTAGGGCGACATAATCGATATTGCACGAAGGCGATCAAACAGCTAGCGGCGGGTCTGCCTCAAAGATTACATCTAGGGCCACCCCTATTTAATATTTATGTTTTCGATTCGCCAATTTTCTGATGTGATCGGATGATCTAAAAATATACAATTCGATTTCAGATGTTGACATCACGCTAATGCAGCAGGCTATCAATACCTTTTATGATCACTGTGAGGTGAATAGTCTATATCTGAATTTTGAAAAGTATTACCACATTTTGTTTGGACGCGGAGAAAACAATCTAAATGACTCATATCAAATATATTCTCGTCCATCACAAACTGTCATGGAAATAAAGGACTTGGCAATAATAATTAATTCTAAAATGCTTTTCGATAAACATATGTTCAAAATATCTAAGAAGGCTCACAAAATGTAAGCTTTCATGAGAATTTGAGAATATAGACTCTCCGTACTTTCTACATGTCATACGTCAATAGTGTTCTAAGTTACGACTCTGTAATACGGAACCCTGAATACGACATTTACATAAACTTTTACAGAATATATTCATACTTTATCAATGAATTTTTTTTTTCACTCCACCCCAATAACAGTACCTACGTTCGGAATGAACTAAACATAATAACATTAGCGAATAGAAGGGAAATTTCAGATGTGAAGTTCCTCTTTAATAATAATTCAGTTGATTCCCCCGATCTCTTTACCTCAGTGCTCCTACGGATATTACTAGGCATCAGCATCCATTCCGTTATATTTCTCATTTTCAAAGTTTTCCTACACCTTAAAAAAAGGTTCTTGCTACACAGACTTGATTGGTATTTTCACTCACTCCATCTAAATCTACTTATATACCTACATATATAGATTATAATATTGAGAAATGACATATCTGTGAATATTGTTTTGTTCCACATAAAAAAATAAATAAACAGAAACCATTGACAAGTGATTTATGTCTTGACTCGCAAATTGAAATTTATTTTATCCGCTACTGCCAAGTTTTTTCTTTGGGAGTGTTGTCGAACAATTTCTTCAATTGTGCAAAATACTAAACAGATTCATCTACCAAAAAATGTTAAGTCTTTTTCATCTCAAGTTATCTCTCCTGACAAGAAGAAAATAATTAACTACCTTATTTTAGAAGTCATTCATACTCCAATCTAAATATAAGAAAAACACATTGTATTTGAAATATAAAGTATTTGAATTTTCGAAAACAAACTGATCAGAGAAGCCTCAAAAACAAACTGCAAGATGAACTGCTTTTAATTTCATATCAATAACTATATATAGAGATAAGGTTTCATTTCCACAATTTCAAAAGATCATTATTCACCCCAAATTCTCAAATTTGACTCCTTGCAAGAGTGTGTAGCTGCAGTGTTGCCTCCTGTCTTAATTGTTGAATATTGTCCACATTGCCAACTACAAATCAGATAAAATGTTGCATTTCCTACAAAACGAGGTTGACTTTTTTATGATTCTCAAGAATGGTATAAATCCTTTCCTTAAGCTCTATTGTTTATGAACTTAGGTATACGTAATATGTGAAGTATTCCCAGTAGCCAACATTTAAGGGAAACGTAAGGACCCTTCAATTTTCAAGTGACGGGTATACTCTCCGTATTTTCAATTTTCCCACTTCAACACCAAGCGAGGGGATCAAAGGTAAGAAGTAGTTTTAAAGAACTTGAAAATCTATTGTAGCTGGTCCTCAAATTTTAAAATTTACCAATTTTCCATAATCTTTTGTCAGACACATTCCGAATGATTTCCGTAGTGATTTGTTGATAATTCTTTGACCCAAATCTCACTAGTTGTTGCCCACAGATTATACATTTTAGGTATCCTTACAACATCTCCGTATTATTTCTTGTCAGTATTCAAATCATTTTCCGCAGCATTGAATCGAAAAAGGAGGCATTCTTTAGGGGCGTACACAGTCACCAAATGTGTCACCCGTTGGTTTCTTTCCGTATGGATACAATTGGTAAGCATCTAAACCAATTCTAATGTTCGATGTAATTTGTGATATTCATAAATTTAAAGACTTCTGTTGTGTAAGAATCTTCGGGGGCGGATTTAGGGAAGGGCAGGCGGGGCGATTGCCTCGGGGCCACCACAGGAGAGAGACCCCAGCAACTATTACATTTTTTTCAATTATCACATAGAATACTTGCATATTGTTATCGATATATCATAAAGCCCTGATTGCAAGTTTCCGTTCACTGTCAATTTTTATTTGATCGAACATTTCAGTGGCAATACTTTTTTTCAATGTGTAATTTGTACCCACGAGTTGAGGAGAAATGAAATAAGTAAAAAAATCCCAAAACTAGTTGGCCCTGGTGGTCATTCCAATAACTTCTCATATCTTTGAACTCAAAATTTTAAAAAGTATTTCATGAAATCAATAGAATGGAAATGTTTAAACGACACTAGCTATTGAATACGTCGAATTTCGCCCGCTTACCCTTTTTGAAAATTTTCAATTTCCTTAGCGGGAAGTTGAAAATTCAACTTTTATTAAAAAAATTCGAAGAGCCCATCGTGTACCCTTTTTCTTATATATGTTAGAGTAATTAGTTTTGAACAACCATTTTTTTATAGCAAAAAAATTAGGGGCCTCCACTTATTCGTTGCCCTGGGAGCCTTCAGACTTCCAAATCCTGCCCTGGACATCTTACTCCCATGCCATTCAAAATTCATAGTTGATCTTTACCCTTCTGCCAATTTTCAATGAGAGGTGAAAATTGACGAGTCAAAAACCCGAAACGGGACCGTTCATCGAACAAAAATCGAAGTCCTTGCGTTTTCCTGAAATATTGACGCAATTCCTTATATCAGTTCCGTTTGGTCATCCTGTATAAATCAAAAAATTTACCGAAAGTTTTCAATAATCACACCACAATATTGCTTTGACCTAAGGAGACGTGTCGACATAAACTATGAATGGTTTGGGAAATACGGAAGCTCATATAAACTTTGAGTGAAATGTACACAGATTATTTCAAAATAAATATTTTATGTGAAATATTCATTCTCAACAAATACGTAATATTTTCAAATTCAATGAAGAGGAATTTCCTGAAATCATATCTGCTATAATAGAAAAAAACTCTAAAAATTATCTAGTTAAAAAACTTTACATAGAACTCATCAATCTACTATCTCCAGCCGTAAAGGTGACGAAATCCGCAGATTAGGTAACTCTCACTGGCTTCAACATTATATTGGAGAAATGACATCAATGCATTCCTATCTATATTTGTACATCAAAGTTCGAGCATATAGTGAAGAAAATAAGAAAGCGAGTTTCAATGACCAAACTTCGCAATGTGACCTAAAAAATAAAAAAATCAACTCGTATTTCCCATACCAATTAAATAAAATTAAAAAAGCTTAACCTCTCCTACCTGCAATACTTCCAGTTCCAAAAATACTGTTCAGCAACTGCTCCTCTTCAACAGTACCATCGAAAGACAACAGCCCAAAAAAATAAATATTTTGCCTAGCAGTCACATCATTTGGAGATAAATAAATTTCAAGTGAAATTTAACTATATTGACTTTTATAATTGAATAAATCTCAAAAAATATTTTTCAAAGCAAAAAAAGAATTAGTTTACTTCCGATAATGCTGACAAGTCTTTCAATCTCCAAACATGAAAAATATAAATTGAAGAATGGAATATTTTTAGAAGAGATATTTTCTGTAAAGAAAGCTTTTGGAGTTTTACTCTACAATCATTAAAAAAATGTGGAAACATGACAAAACTTGTAAGTGAAATTTTACCTCTGATTTATGTCCGTACAGATTAGATTGTTCGTACTACCAAACTGAATGGGGAAAAAGTTGTTTTTTCAAGTTTTTTTTTCTTTCAGTTTTTATCTGAAACATACTTCTATGAATACATATCTTTCCAAAAAGATTTATTTAACTTATGTTTTTCTTCTTTTTTTTGAGTTTCCACATTGTTTCCGGAAAAGTAGAAAGACACAAAGCATATTTTTTCGAACTTATGAATGTATACTTTAAACTCGCTTTCATCATTTAATGATGCTTTTCCAAAACTGATATAGGTTGTTCACGTTAAGAGAATGACGTCACAAGATAACAAGTTACGGCGTTGCCAACATGTGCACTATTTCGAACTTTCAAATTTTCAAGTTTTGAAATTAATTTTTTTAATGAATAATTCGTATTAAGAAGGTACTACAATGATCTAAACAAATAATGAAATTAAATTGTTTTTGTACAAATATTTAGGTACCTACTGGATTGAATAGGACCGTTCAATCAAATATGATTTTGTGCCTTTTCTTTGTATATTTTGATAGAGCTCATCATCCAGAATACAATAGCAGGAATTTCAAATCGATAGCTTTTATCTAGTGTGGGGTCATCAGATACGTGTGATTGTTGGTTTAGCGTTTTTGGACATCTGAACTAGTATAAAGCGAAGCATTCAATGTTAGAGGAGAATGAAGATGGTTGTAAAATATTTTATAATAATGACCGAATGTTTAACCAAATTTATTGATTGAAAGCGTGTCTGAAATCCAGTTAATTAAATCCAAAAACTTTGCACCAGCGAGAAATGAAAGTTAAACAATATGTTTGAGTCTATTGGCATGGAATTTATTGCATCATTACATTGAAGTAAATGTGTATTTACATTAAAATGACGCTCCCAACAAAGTCATTTAACGAACTCCTTTCTTCGCATAGCTATTTGAGTAATTTTGGTGCATTTCAATTCGAATAAGTACACCAATTATCAGACAATACTTTTTTGAAACTTTTATCCTCTAACTTCCACGCAAATAGGCACAACCAAAAATAATCAACTTCCACACCTCTTTTAGAGCAACTGAAACTAATGACAATGGGGAATGTTCCTCAATTTGGGTTATTACAGCAAATGCAAGTTTGAACAAAATAAAGTTGAGATTAATTCACGAGTTTTTCAAATTCACTTCGAAAAGTATTCAAATTGATGTTTCAAATGTTGGGTTTTAATTTTTAAAGGGATTTGTTTCTAATTCACATATTGGCAACAGCGCCTCTATCAAGTTGAAATAATTCATACGTACCTAGATATTCTACTTTAAAAAAGGAAAATGATCTTTATAAATCAACAATTGATGCAAAATATAAATTATAGTTCAATACCACCACCACAAGCCACATAAACAACAGTTGTTTTGTTATTTATTTATATAGAGGAAGATATGTAAGGTGCACAAAATGTCATATGTCACAGAATGTCTCGGAACACAAGTAAACAGAACAACACGTCTCTGAAATATGTCATCTTTGTCTAATACAGGTAACAGATATGAAAGAGAGGAGGCGAAAAAGGTGAAGTAAATGCAATGAAAGTGGCGACAACCGCACTATGCTCATCTTAGGATTAATGAACTTAGCCATTCTTGTCATAGAAAACAATATAAATCTGTCGCATGTCTCTATTTTTCGTTAACCAGGTGTCATTCCCAAGATGAAACTTATGTGAGCTAGGGATTAACGAGGTCTTACCTTTCAATGTGTGATTCAAATGTTGATACAGATGGTTATATAAAAGACTTTGAGTTTAAAAATAGCAGGTTAAATACATTTTTTATCAATTTTGAGCAAAGAAATAATCTAGCTTGGGTATCAGTGCAGGTTTTATAAAAATAGGTTGACGGATCTCGCTACTGATCCCTACCCTACCCTGGGTAGACTTAATCCAAGTTCATCTCAATGTAATTTCCCATCTTACGTCATAAATTGGATCAAGTCCTACATGACGCGACGAACTATGTACGTCTCTTGTAATAATGTACTTTCTGATTATCATGCCGTAAAACTTGGTGTCCCCCGGGGATCTGTTATCGGACCACTACTTTGTCTCCTATATGTTAACGACATGTCTCAACATGAAACAACGGATTATGTTACAATGTTTTCCGATGATACTACCATTACCATATCAGGTTCAACTGTTGAACAACTTGCTTCCAACATGAAGACCGTTATCGATGATTTCAACTCCTGGTGTCAGAGAAATAAACTAATCCTTAACACCTCGAAGTCAGTGGCCGTGAAATTTTATAGGAAATGGCGACCCCACAACGTTATCGAAATTAATGACTTGCAAACGTCCACAGAAGTAAAATTCCTGGGTATTCATCTTGACGCCAAGCTAAATTGGGAAAAACAAATTAATCATGTATGTGCAAATCTAAACAAAGCCTTTTATGCTATATGGCAGATGAAGCTCAGTTTAGATGAAGCAGGCCCCTTAAATATTTACTACGCAATGGTTCACTCTCGGCTTAGTTTAAATATCGTGGCTTGGGGAAGAGCAAGATACTTAAATAGAGTTTTTGTGGCTCAGAAAAGAATCCTGAGACTTATATTTAATTTGAATTTCAGAGATAGTTGCCGGCCTATTTTTATAGAAAAAAGATTTTAACCCTCATATCCATTTATATTTTTAAATATGCTATGTTCGCAAGACATAACTTATCGGTCTGATTGAGATCGGAAGAGCACACG
>WOGN01008245.1:0-10504 GCA_015342105.1 Leptinotarsa texana
GCCTCAAAGGCTTCGCTATGGGGTGAAACCATCCCACAAAGAGGGTTACCCAGACGGTGACAGAAATCTCGGTCGTGTCCCACATTTGAAATGCAGATCCAAAAACCACACAGGACAAAAGAGTCAGGAGTTTCGAATCCAAAACTCGACCTAACATAAGATGATCACAGGACATCAACAAATTTTGTATGGACTCGGTATGCTTACTTGGTTTCTGGTCCAGTTTCTTTAGTAGAAATAGTCTCGAAATACTGTGTCGTACATTTCTCAGAAGCAAACTTGAATATGCATCGCTAATTTGGTAATTACTTTACCAAAATGAAATTGACAGGATCGATTATTGCAAATCGTTGAAGATTATGACCACGTGCTTCTTTTGATCTCTTTCAAATTTGAATTGATGCATGACAGATGTATAGTCGAAGTAAACGGTATTGTGCACTCTTGAAGTTGGCGGCACTCTCAAAAAAACCAATACATAGAAATGAACCGGCAGCGAACTAGTCCACGTGGACTGTAAACTTGGCGGTTTGTATTGGATAATTTTCACCAACCGAGTTATATGATTGGCTGAAGAGTCATACAATTAAATATGAAGTCGTGTTACGGTGACGAATAGAAATCGGAAATGCGGGATGGTTATCGCCATCTTGTTCAATTCAGGAACTGATCGCGATTTGAGTGTGGAAATTCGATATTGGTGCAGTTATAATTCCTTAAAATGTATGTTGTCTGCTCAAAATGTTGCGTCCTTGGACAAGTACTAATAGTAATAACGAGTGTGATAACTGCGCAGGCTTTTTCCAGGGTAGTGATTCCAATAGCGATGGTGAACAATGCAAAAAAGAGATAGCAGTGAATGAGATTCGGATGCATTTGAATATTGAAACACGGAGAGTATGTTTCAATGTATATAAGAATCTGCATCTCAAGTTTGGTTTCGTGGAAACAAGCAACATCAGATTTGACCGAAATTCCTTCCTCAACTGTACGTAAAATAGTCAAAAACAAAACCTTATGAACGCAAGACGCGATGTGATACAGGATTACCAAAGCCTTCAGATGTTCATCTAATAAAATCATTGAAAAAAACAATACAGGACTGTTACGAAAAGCAGTGAGATTTCTACAACTGAAATCATAAGGAAAAAATTGAAGATTTCCAACCGTAAAGTGAGCTGCTGTGACAAAACTCTTCAGAATTGGATAAAAAAAGAAGACTGGCAGAAAAGGATTAAAAAAGTAATTTTACTTGAAAAAGACTATATGGAGATTGGACACTTCCATATTAATGGTGGAAATAAATTCATTATTAATATTAATGACGACAGTGATAGTGAAACAGAGAATATGGAAGAGAAATTATCAGAAACTTTCGAAGAAAGTTAGTGAAGTGTTTTTGAAGCGATCTATTGTAATTATATGTGAGTAAGTAGTATTCAGAAGTATTTTCAATTTTCCTCCTGTTATTTGAATCCCTATTTTCCCATTCACCTATATAAACTGGTCTGTTCAATCCTATAGAGGGATGAAAGTATTGTGAATTTTTTGTACTGTTTGATTTGAAAGGGACATATTTTAGGAAGATATTAATTTTTGGAAACAGTTCTGAGAATGCTCTGTATAGAGTTTATTTAGAAATTAATAGTTATCTTCCTTCCTTTGGAAATTTTCCACATTATTATACAAAGATGGAGAAGTAGAAAACCGAAACCTTTTTTGTGCTATATTTAAAAAAATATGTTATTCGATATAATTGTTACACCACACTGTATGACTTTGAAAAGTAAGATTTTATATTTTAGAATACTGTATGTCAAATAATCTGTTGAAATCTGAAGAAATGGACAGCTTGTTATTCTAATCGGGCTAGAAAGTTAGGCAACCAATACTACACCCAATATCCTCTGCATGATTTCTGTTACTCCTGTTTATCGTTAGGAAGAGAAATTTCTGTTCACATGCATAACATATTCTCCCGTAAATAGTTACAAAGTCATCAAAATATTACAGAATAATGTAAATGTTTTTACTACTTACTTTTTATTGATTCAATATAGTCTTTCTTGACTTGGACTATGAGGTAGTTGTAGGTACTCAGAAATACATTCGTGGAATTTAGTATACGCTCTTGGAGGTTGTTAGATTCCTTTTGATAATTGTCACTGATTACATGCAGGATTGTCTAGGACATTTTAAATTTTCAATACGGATTTAATTTTTGCTGTAAATATAGGTGAACTACATTCTTGCACTCACTATATAGCCAAAGGAAATATTTATTGATGATTGTTTATAATCATTAGATCGATCTTGTCCTAATATGGGAAATAAGAGCAAAGCTATTACGAAGACATTCCAGAAGCTATGAGTGCTATATTCTGCTCTCGTTATAGTGTATGTATTTATCAAATTAATACATTTCCTCTGAACTTCTTTCAAGTGATACTTCTGCATATGCACTTTGTTACTAGACTTACCATGACAATTGTTAATGATATCTATTTTTTCTCAGTAATTATTTATTTTATAACAATAAAATAATTGCCCTCTAATTGACTATATTATTTTAAATACCTACCATTTTATGATTTTTGAGGCTTGATAATGCATTGCTTGTTTATAATGATTCTTTGTGAGCATATTTTAATTGATATTTACATTCATCATAAAACCCTAATTTTTGAAATATTTCATTCATTTTGACATCACAATGATTTATCATACCATTATAAGTGAAAAATATACGTATAGAATTTTTTTGTTATATTTTATTCGTCAAATATATACTTTTGAAAATATTACTAGCCATCACATTGTTTGTATGAAGATGGAGAAGTAGACAATCAGAAAGCGTTTATCCTAAAAGCTAATATCTCCTAAAACATAATATATTCCCCTTTTACTTACAATTATCTATAGCACTAGCTTCATATTTAAAATTATGGAATCTGTTTACTTTTTCTCAGCTATTCAAAAGTAGTTTTCAGATTATTATACATTAAGGCAGAATTCATTTGCTAAATATTGAAATTTATTTTTGCATATTTTAAATTGTTGCACCCAATTAAAATTCTGAATGTATCTGACATTTTTGTAATCCAAACATGAAAACTATTCTAATAATGTGTAAATAAAATGAAGTGTTTGAGCTTTGATTCAGAAGACGTTTCTAAAATATCTTATGTGAAACATGTGTTTCATAGCGTATCATATTTTTAGTCGTAATGAATGTATGCCAAAAGCACAATTTTTATTCAATTCAAATCATCCCTCTTTCATCCCATCCGAATACAAAAAGTACCATCTCCCTCCAGTATATGACTCACTACATCGATCGAAGAAACATTTTTACTTCTGCGTTCCGCTCACAACTATTCTCCATTGGGCTGTCTATCATAACGCTTGTTCTATAGAGATTATTAATATAATATTTCCTAATAATAATAAAAAATTGCCCCATTGGTGTGTTCTGTTCGGAGTCTATTCAGGAAGCTACCATCAATGGTTATTAATATGGGGTAGGTTTCGATGTGTGTTGCACGAACTTGGTTACGTAAGAACATTGTGTGTCTAGAAAGATTTATACAGATTTCATTAGTTTGAAGTACTTCTCTGTTATTATTTCCCTCTATTTCATGTGCATGATTGCTCTCAAATAGATGAATCCCTTTTTCAACATGTTTTAATATTTACCTATATCTCTTTTGTCATATCATCATCCATATTAAAAATTTCTGCTTGAACGAATCTCCTAACTTCTAATGGTGGTAAGCGATATTTGATATGGATAATTTTTACCTGGGTTTCATATATTTGTTTTCATTGTCTGTGCAGTTTTAGAATATGATTTCATAATTCAATAAGGCATTTAAAAATAATAATTCGAAGCAATATGGATTGCTTTTCTTTTATGTGAAGCTTGTTGGATATCGATCGATCTCTCTGCTACCACACCCTTATGCGCTGTATCGACAATGGATCTAGCCTTATGTTGAATTGTTCACCCCCTTAAGAATATTTAACCAATAACTTTTTTTTGTTAAAATTGATATTAAAATGTATTATGAATATTTGCTAAACTTTGTTTCATTCTTGTTCTTAAAGTCATGTCTAGAAAATCATTTACTTCACTATTTACATATTCAGTTCTTTGTGAAATTATTTAATGTTATTGTATATAATTAAAACTGCATTTTGGAGATTGATTAATATTCATATTAATATAATATTAATATTCAAATTAAATCTAACTAAATATGTTCTTTTCTGTGGTTTAGTTCCCATTTACTTCTTCACAGTAAAAAGTTGTTAAAGATATGTATAAATTTTACTTGGGTTTCATATATTTGTTTTCATTGTCTGTGAAGTTTTAGAATATGATTTCATAATTCAATAAGGCCTTTAAAAATAATAATTCAAAGCAGTATATATTGCTTTTCTTTTGTGTGAAGCTTGTTGGATATCGATTGATTTCTCTGCTACCACACCGTTATGCGCTGTATCGACAATGGATCTAGCCTTATGTTGGATTGTTCACCCTCTTATGAATATTCAGCCAATAATTTTTTTTGAAATTAATATTAAAATATATTATGAATATTTGCGAAACTTTTTTTCATTCTTGTTCTTGAGGGCATGTCTAGAAAATCATCTACTTTACTATTTACATATTCAGTTCTTTGTGAAATTATTTAATGTTATTGTATATAATTAAAACTGCATTTTAGATATGGATAATAATATTCAAATTAAATCTAACTAAATATGTTATTTTCTGTTGTCTAGTTCCCATTTACTTTACAGTAAAAAGGTATTAATGAAATAATGTATCAATTGTGTTGGTTGTATGTTCATTCTTTATGTATGAAATTATGAGTACTTGATGACAATTAATAACACTATCCATGATAATAACATAGAATTTTCACAATAAATTTTATTTAGGATGCTTTTCAGTACACGGTAGCTTCATCGATTACATGTTTTAACACATTTAATCATTTATAAACGGAGATATAATTCGTTTTTTACAACATTTAATTTATCAATTACTTGAAAAACGTTCGTTAACAAATAATCATATAGAAAAGTTATTCTCATTGAAATTTTGCTTTCAGGGCTCATCATGAGGTATCCGACCTTTAGAAATGCCAAAGCGTGGATTTTAGTGAGCGAGAAGAAAGGGCTTGATAGAGGGCCCTCGTCATCATGAGCGAAAGAGACAGAAACAGGGCAATCGGTAAGCAGCAACAACAGCGCTTCAATGAGGAAAGCTTTGACTACAAGTCTCCAAGACCTCCGGTTCTTGGGGAGGAGAGGAGCCATTTTTCGTCAGACTGGGGACCGCCACCTTCTCAAATGGACTGGAACAATTACAAGTCTTCCCCGCCTACACATCGAAAGTATAGCAGCTATCAGAATGGTAGGTATATGTTATAGGAATTTGTGTGATTTGAATATTTACTTTGAAAAAAAATAGTTCATATGAGTGGAAGTCTGCCCATGAATGTATTTGTTCCATATCTCTCTCTTCATTTCATTCAGTTGGTGGAGAAATAAAAACAGTAACATTCGTAACCACTTAACGCAAATAACTATCTTGTGATACTACTTCATGAGAAACGGAGTAAGAGATACAGGATATTAATTGAAAGGGATATATTTTTGGAACAAAAGGTTTTGCTTTTCATATGTATGCTAAATAAAGTAGGAATCTTCCAAAGAAAGGAAGGAAGCAATTCATTTCAAAAACTAACTCTTTACAAAGATGTGTAGATCAGAAATTAAAAGTTACTTCCAGTAAATTGATGGATGTAGCCATTACTACGTGGTAGGAGATCATGATGAAAAGAGAAATGAAAATTTTTATTATTTATTGTTTAAGTTTGAAAATGTCCATATAGGACGAAACTGCAGTAACGTTAGTTACAAATAAAAGTGGTAAAAAACATAGAAATTTTCATTTCTTTTTCATAAAAGTTACTTGTTTGCGCACCTTTGTAAAGAGGTTATTTTTTGAAGTAATTACTTTTTTCTATTCTTTCCCAAAAATAGGAATAATATTACTATATCTGCATTTTTGGGAGTATGTTCTAAACAACTCATTGCAATGCGTTTTAGTTATACAAGAAGAGCTTTTAGAGGTGTCTGCACAGCTAACTCAAAAGACTTTTGAAAGTTTAACTTTCAACGATATTTGTAATAATTAATCTTCACAATCTACAACTGCTAATAACAATTAACATTCTGAATGAAAATAAGATTTAAATATATAAGGAACTGAATGAGATCAAGGAACTGACTGATTTGATGATTTTCAGAAATAACCTCAAAAGTCTTCTTATTGCCAACCCTTCCATGAATTTCATACATTAGAATAAATTAACGTGTGGCATTGAGTAGTTCTTCAACTCAATCATCTGGTACAGCACATTCCTATTATGACTGATGAAAGTGAGGTTGAATAGTCTTAAGGACATATGTTTTCATGAAAGACTTTTACTAATAATAATAATAGATCGGCTTCATTGATAATACATAAAAAAAATACAAACATACATTTGAAAATGAAAAGTTACAGGAGATTCTGCTACTCAATGGCGAAGTCTAGCTCAAAGCTACTCTAACTCAACCAACAAGCACCACTCCATAATGCACATGAACATACAAAAGTAAAAGACAAATAAAAGTGATGGTACCACGAAATAGGAAACATAAAAAAAATTGTGATTATCCTCTAAAAAGAGTTGATAAATAATTATATTTAATTGATCTGTTGTTTATTAGTTTATCCAGTGAGCAAAAATTGACATCACTGACTATCATAGATATAATTTTCATATTTGTATTTGAATTTCCTGATATTGAATCTCTTCAATTGCTCGGGCAATAATTTATATAGTTTTACAGCACCGAAAAGAAATAATCTCTGAAACTGTGCAGTGCGATATTGTGGCATAGTTAATTTGTTTTTATGTCTAATGTTTCTTGAGTGAATATATTCATGCATATTTAGTTTTCGTATTAAAAGAGGAGAATGGGGAAGGGTAATCAATTCATGAACAAAACAACCCAAATGATGAATCATACGGTTTTCCATATTGAGCCAGCTGGAGTTTTTAAAGGCTTCAGAAATTGAATCATACTTAGGAAGTCCATAAATTAGGCCATTTTTGTAATAATACACATTATAATAAAAAAATTATACTATAAAAATGGTTGAAAAGTAAGCAGAAATAATGCAATTTCTCAGGGTCTGAAATGTCTCCCTATTTGTCAAACTCACAATACCTGTAATGCCTAAGATCCCACCTGTCGGTTTCTTTTGGTTCAGTGCTGTTTCTGAGATAAAAATGTGCTCTCAGAATTTTGTTTTCTTAGAAAATCTACTTGCATGGTTAATGACATTCATTTCGATATATCTTTTTTTCCTGTGACACTCTCAAGAAACACAACAGGTGTCCGAAACCATAAAATACATTACCAATAGGAATCGTCTTAACTTGGAAATTACCTTTGTTGTACCTACAATTCAATTTCAAATCCTATATTTTCATCAAATTCCAATTATTCATCTATAAATAATCATTCAAATTAAATACAGTTTGAGTTTTCAGTGTCCCCGTTCAATCAATCATTCATTCAATATCTTGATTAAGATATAAAAATGACACTCACTTAGATTGAAAATTATGAAAAAATGAATTGACCTTATAACAGGACCGTTCAATCAGGAGCATTTTTAATTAATTTTTGTTTCTTTCAAATCAATTGACTGGGTGAGTGAGTAGATAGTTTAGCCAAAAATTGAAGGTGGCATAATTAGATTAGATTAATTCAGCGGTTGAGATTTTCACTGAACAGGTTACAAAATCATAACAACTTTTTCGCTGCTTCTTCAGGCGTATGCAATAATAAGGTAACAGAAATTGAAGAATTCTGGGATGAAAATATTGATTTTATAATGATTACTTTCAATGATTCTCTGTAGCATAAAAGTATCATCGAACAGTAATGACATATAGCTCTGAATGACTTAGCACACGAATGAAAAACATCAGAGTTCGTCTTAATTGCAAGTTCATTCTTAAGAAACAAGGCTACACACTGGTCACCAGTTCCATCAATTTAATATATTGAATACCATGAAATGTACGTTTCATAAAAGTTCAAATGATTATAATAAACTTCCAATCTCTGTTAAACTAATCGAGAAAATAATAAGGGCTGATAGTTGTTGGTTCACAGACGGATCAAAAACACCTTCCGGTTTTGGTGTAGGTGTTTTCAGTCGCATACCCATGACAGATATATCAACCTGCCTAGGAACATATTCGACTGTATTTCGTACGGAAATTACGCTATTCCAACCTCATACATAAGTCAATCAAAATATTCTCGGAGAGTCAAGCGGCGTAGGAAGCTCTTGGCTCCTACCGTCTAAATTGGTAGCAAATTGCCAAAAACGACTCTCCTCGCTGGGAATACGTAACAGATTGTCTCTTGTCTGGATTCCTGGCCATACTGGCCTGGAAAGCAATGAGGCTGCTGCTTCCTTGCCTTCTGGCAGAATCTTTCAGGATTGGTTCCTTACAAGGTGTTTATTCACCCTTCGAAGCTTGATACCAAACAGTTGTTGGACTACAGTAGGGATAAACTACGATGTCTAACAGGCCTTCTTACAGGTCGCTGTCATTTGAATCATCATATGCAGAGACTTGGACTGTCGCGAAACAGTGTGTGTCGCCTCTGTTTGGAAAATGATGCAACAGCAGATCATATACTTTATGTCTGCCCTGCTGGGGACCGAATCAGGTTTTTATAGTTCGGCATAGCCGTACTTCTTTCATCTGACCTGAAAAACAACTTATCATATAAACGAATCGGTTTCATTAAGAAACTGGGTTTATTTGGTCGAGTGTGAATAGATGTGAGCCACAATAAACCCTTGCGAGTTGTGGTGTGGGGTCGAATAGACCCGCTCACTTTGGACCTAATCTAATCTAATATTTTCTTATTACTGCACAATATTTTGTAAAAGAAATTTTATACTTATCAACGAAAGAAATAAAAATGATGATATTCATGTTCCCGAATTTTTTTTTCAGAATCCCCACCAGCCCCCTTTGGATACGAACCCGAAGGCAGTTGCCAGTCGAATTCCCATTCCTCTTCCAGACACGAACGAGTTTCTTGCGACGATTCCCCACCCCCAGCCTGCGTCAAATGGGCGCAGTCTCTCCATTCTCTTCTCCAAGACCCCGACGGAGTCAAGCTCTTCCAACAGTACTTGGAATCTGAGGGTCAGCATCACGCCGACACTCTCGACTTTTGGTTCGCTTGTGAGGGACTCCGCAAGCAGACTGCGAGAGAGAAAATACATCAGCTGGTTAAAGTTATATATAAGTAAGAGTTTGAGGTTAGCATTTTTTAGGTGGACTGTAAGCAACTTTTTTTTTTAAGGAAATTTTTCGTTAAGTCTGCCCTTCCTATCGGCGAAGAGTTGAGGAAGGAAATCGGTAAACAAATTAAGTCGTCTCAGTGCCTTGAGCCCCCCGTAACCTTGTTCGACAAAGCGCAGTCCATTGTCGAACATTTAATTTACGAAACCACATACCAAAATTTCCTCAAATCCGATCTGTACCTGCAAAATTTACAAGTGAGTATTTTCTTCACAATTAAATCAGAATTGTAACATTCATTTTCTGGTGACGGCAACTTGATTGGCGAAACGAGCATTGAGCAGTTTATTGCAATTCTATTGTATGTAAAAAAGTTTAATCAATCAATCAATCAAAATATACTTTATTGTCGAAAAAACTCTTGTTTTGTAGACAAAGTAGAATATACACGTACAGAAATGAAATTTAGGCAAAATACACACAATTATGTAAATTATAAATAAAATAGAATAGAAATAAAATTGTTATATAAACAAGCAGTATATAAACGTATACATTCATCAATTATACATTTTATTTAATAGAATAAGTGTCAATGAATAAATAAAATATCAATCATAAAATGTTATTTGAACATTTTGTCAATTTTACGACTTATAATGTAACAGTCTAATCGATTATGCTATACAGTACCCGCAATAAATTACAGATGACAGTTCACAATTTTTGTGTATTTTCTAAAGCTGTCAATACTTTCGTGGCTATTTCTAAAACGAGACGGTAAGTGATTATACATTTTACACTGTTATAGAAAATGGAGTCCTTTACTAGGGATGAAGAAGGCAATGGTAATTTAAAATTATTTTTAGATTTTGGGCGAGTGCTATGACACGAAGAAATATATTCAAGTTTTGACCTATGTTTGTGTATAAGACACGCAGTTTCCATTACAAAGAGACCCACAACTGTCAATATATTTTTTTCTGCAAATAACTGCCTACATGAATTGCGCGGTCCTAGTTTGAACACATATCTAATGGCTCTCTTTTGCAGTTTAAGTACTGAATATAGCAGACTAGAGGTACATACCCCCCCAGAAA
>WOGN01008246.1:0-11402 GCA_015342105.1 Leptinotarsa texana
GAATCGGTTGCTCTCCATCCAGCCATGAGTTGAAAACTCTGGCCAGATGGCGGTGGGTACTTGGTAGTTTCTTCCACCAATAAGTGGAATAATAATAATAATAATAATAATAATTATTATTATTATTATCGAATAACATAATCAAAATCTAGCCAGTTTTGAAAGTAACTCATTCAGATATTGCTCTAATTGTGATCCATAAATTGTATTATTAGATTGACTAAATGTAAAGGAACGCTCTTTAAAAAATGATGTTCGAAGGTTCAGTAAATATGTTCCATTCATATAATAGTAAATTATCAATCTATTTCTTCGTTTTCGATTAGTTTTATTGAATCTAGATGTCTTTTAGACTATTACTTTTCAATTTATGAACGTGTTGATCACTTTTATTTTACACATTTTCATTTTTATAATGATAATGAAAGTAATTTGATAAAATATGAATTGAAAAAATCGTAGTCATTGGGGTATGAAAAAAAATATTGATTTTTCATTGAATGGGTCATCTAAATAAAATAATGATAATAATAATAATTCACAAGAGTAAGTATACATTCACAAGAGTAAATAAGAGGCAAATTGAATGTTTCCATTGACTTCTCTTCAGATGGATTAGATATCAGCAGTTATGCAGCAGACAATGTAGCTCCTTGTCGTTATAATTTATATGCACTTTCAAATCACAGTGGGACTACTTACAATGGACATTACACAGCATATTGCAGACACCCATACATACAATACAACGATTCACACGTGTTCCCAATTTCGCCAAAATCACATGTGAGCAATGAGGCATATGTCCTTTTTTATGAATAGGAGGGAACGAAGCAGCACCTTTGATGTGATTATTTTTTCTTCTTTCCTTTTTTTTCTAATCATAGTTCTTTGAATTGATTTGTATTTCATGATTTGTATTTTGAAAGAGTTATAATTTAAATATTAAATCAAAATATTTTAAAGAGTAAGAGTAAGTACATTTTTTTCAAAGAAACAATTTAAATATGATACTGCATTTGTTTCGCAAACAATAAGTACAATGCAATAAAAATAATACAAAATACAAAAAATGAAACAATAAAAGACGATAATATTGCATCACGTTGGATTTGAATCGCTGGAGACTAAATTCATTTGGAAAACGATCTCAGGAAATTCATTCCACATAAACGCAGTTGTCCAAATAAGAAAGTTCCTAAACAGTGAAGTTCGAGGTGTACAAGGTTGAACCTCAAAACGATGAGCAGCAACAGTGCGTCGCGTATTTCTGATATAATAATATATAATATAATATTTATTTGTAGTTCCTTATTGTATATGAATACAATAGAAACAACATGTACCGGAAGGGTACTGTTGATCTTAGTTCTAGCCTTGAAGAAGGAAAAACAACTAAACTAGAGAAAAAACAAAAAAAGAAGAGAAAAAAGGGAAGGAGAGAGAAAAGAGGAAGAGAAAACCGTTCTTTGTGGAATCAAATGTGCCAAATATTTAATTCCATTCACAGGATGAACTTTAATTATATCACTCTGAGTGTTGGTACTTTCAATAATCCTAAATGGACAGCTACTCTATATATTGCAGTTGAAAGGCTAACATTCGGTTTTTTCTAGATTGATTGTTAGAAGATGGTGGTCGAACCATTTTTGTACTAGTTTAAAGTCTTTTTCAGTCTTTGTGAAGGTAAACTCCAGGTTTATGCCTCATAAACTCCAGGTTTATGCCGTGTCATCAACATTTCACCCTCACTGTGCAATTTGAATAAATCATCAATGTAAATGTTGTACAATAAAGGATCCAACACTGTGCTTTGAGGAACACCACAATTTGAAGCAACTCCCTCTAATGCCCCTATTTTCTAGTGTTTGTAAGAGGAGACTCACATGTACACTCATATGTAGTTATATATGTAGTACATAAGTTACTGTCAATCTAGGAGAGAAAATGTAGCCATTCTTTGAAGACCTAAAAAATAAAGTATTTACGTTGGGATCCTGAAAAGAACGGTCAAATCGACCTGAAAAATAGGGGTCACCCAATTAGCAATAGGGAACATTCCAATTTTAGCAGCCATTGAAGTATACCAGCTAACATAAAACAAACGGTAGCCCACCCTGTATATACTCTGGTGCTACCACTGAATCTTTCACATCTGTCAGCAAAAAGTTCCATCAATTCATCAAACTCGGAGCAGGCCATGTGTGAACACGAACCAACAAACAACCGCGATGCTTTTGTTTTATGGAACCGAGAAAAAGGCGTCGTTGGTAATTAGTCCTACTAGAGAATCGCATGTCACTCGGTACGATTTCTGCGTAGTACCGCTCGCCGGATGTCGTTTCCTTGGGCTGTCATCCGCCGGAATTCAGATAAGCTACTGATTAGAGGAACGTTGGAAAAATCGCGAGGATTCATTTGATTGGGGAGTGACCTAGACCTTATAGATTTGTGGAGAATTAAACACAAATGTATAATCAATTCAGAGTGATTTTACAGTGAAACATAGTTCAAGTCCACGGCTTAGGGACCCATAAAAAACGTTAACACTGCAGGACATAAGTGTCAGAGAAAAAACTTTTCTCAAGTATACAAAAACACATCGAATTTGCTAGTGAGGAGAATGAATGTTTACCTGAAAACTATTGCAAAACATACAACTGTATAAGTAGGAATGTTATTCTTCAATTTTTTGAAGTGAGAATTGTAGTCGACTGATATCTCACTGAAAATGTCTTTCGAATGCCTGCCTAGTTACGAATAAATTTGTAGTTCGATGATGCACCCTGTATACAATAACTTCTACCAGCGACTCCGTCTTAAATTTATTGATTTCTAAGCCTTCCAAAATGTTAGGTTCCGAACATTACTCTTAATGTAAGGTAAGTGTAGTTTCGTGTTTCCACATTTCTTTTAGTTTGTATTATTTGGACATGTTCATTTTCTTTATGCCTTGTCATATTTATGATTACTTTTTTGAGTTCAGATTTGTTTTTGCAGATGTGTATGATTATTTGATGCATAAACAGCTATCTGAGGTCGAGTATACTCGTTTCTTGAAATAGTATATTGGAGGAGTAGTTGTTTTTTTGCCATAGATTATTTTCAGATTTTTTTTTGGAGGACATCCAACTGATTCAAATTGGTTTTAGCTGAACCACCCCATCTGAGAATGGCGTATTGTAGCCTTGTTTGAACGAGAGCGAGGTACATCATTTTAAGGTAAGTAATGGCAAGTATGTTCTTCAATTTTCTCAATCTATATAATAAGACTCTCAATGTTTTCGGTATATTCGTTATGTGAAGGACCCAGCTTAGGTGTTAATTGTTACTCCTAAGTATTTTATGTCATTTTGAGAATGTATTACTTCCATATTTCCGTTATGTTCTATGTTCAAATTATCAAAATTGGTTAGTGAGCTTTTATTGACAGTTAATATTTTTCAACTGAACCGACTGAATATTATTTTCAGAACCGCTTCTACTTTGTTTTTCAATGTGTCCCATGTTTGATCTGTATAGAGGATAGCAGTATCGTCAGCGAAGCTGATAATGTGTCTTGTTGACATGTTTGACAATGATAAATGGAGAGGAGTATTGGTCCTAAAAGTGTACCTTGGGGTACGCCGTAGTTTATTACCCCTTCTTCACTTAGTACATTGTTCATTTTCACTACTTACCTTCTATCAGAAAAGTAACTGGTGAGTAGCTTGTTCGGTTCTCCTCGTAATCCTATATCGTCCAATGTTTGTAACCACTGCTCATAGCTAACCGTGTCAAAAGTCTTGGCCAAATTCAGGAATACGCACAAATTTGGCTGACTCTTATCTAAGGACATGGATACTTCTTTGGTTAAGTAGGCAATTGCATTGTTTGTTGACATTTTCTTTCGAAAGCCAAATTGCTTATCAGATATTATTATATGTTTGTTTGAGAAGTCATTTGTTCTGTTTTTAAGTGCTTTCTCGTTTCATTGATGAATAGTCTAAGAGAACTTTTTGTTTGAAGTAAGTTTGACTTTTTGAATATCTCGCTACAAAAAAATATAAAGTGGTGAAAAGTCAAGTGAACTTATTGGTTATTCGAAAACCCATTGACCTCTAAGTTATTGATCTCGAAATGTAAGGTCTGATCGCTCTCTAGATCAATATGAGAGTGAACAACATTCAGTGTGAGTGAATTAAAAATTTTCATAAGTTCTGAATCTGCAAAACAGGTGATGACTCAATAAAATACTTTCACTCACAATCAGAATGTTTTTTTCTATGATTTATTACTTTCTCGAATTAGCGTCGATAGATAAAAACATGCACCTATTAATCAATTTCTTGGGTATATTGCTTTGGGAATCCGATAAAGTACGCATTATCTCCAGTCAGAACAAATCGTGATTGTGACAACATAAATTCAACTGAAAATCGATTATGACATTGAAACCATTCACGAGTATCACAAGTCAAAGGCCGACTATTTTATAGACTCAAAAATAAACTTTAATTTACGCGGCATTGAACTCGTGAGTATTAATTCACTGTCAATGCCAATGAAAGTTTATTTACGAACCGAGAAATTTAACGTACACGATTTTGGTAACCGAAACTGATTTATTTATTTATTTTGAAGCGTGTACTTGTTTTTTGGAGAAAGTGTTTCGTGTAAGCTATGCTAGCACGCCTATATTCTTTATTACATTTGAATTTTTGTATCCAGGTATATCATTTTCATATAATTGTTGCATAGTTTCGAAATATATTGAATTGAAGTTTTCATAGATCTCAAACACGTGGTGAATTTTTGTGAGATCATATGATACCTTTCGAAAATGTATAATTTTTATAGCGCTGAAGTGAAAACAGCCCTCAGTTGTAGAAAAATGAAGACAATAACCCAAGTTGGGAGGCAATGAGGAATGTTCCTCCTGACGAAAATCGAGTAGAAATAGTTTTCAATCTATTTCTTTAAAAAATGATGAATGAAATAATGAATTCAACATTTGGAGGGATTCGTTTCTATTGCACCATTTGGCAACAACGGTTATAGCTAATAAAGGACAATGAATCTGTTACCTGTACGAGACAAACAAAGATGACATATTTCAGAGGCGTGCCGTTCTGTTTACTTATGTTCCGAGTTCCGAGACATTCTGTGACATATGACATTTTGTGCACCTAACCTATCTTCCTCTGCATGAATAAATAACAAAACAACTGTTGTTTATGTGGCTTGTGGGGGTAGTATTGAACTATAATTTATATTTTGCCTTGATTGTTGATTTATAAAGATAAATTTCTTTTTTTACAGTAGAATATCTAGGTACGTATAAATTATTTCAACTTGATATAGGAGCTGTTGCCAATATGTGAATTAGAAACAAATTCCTTTAAAAATATAAACCCAACATTTGAAATATCAATTTGAATACCTTTCGAAGTGAATTTGATAAATTTAAGGAATTGAACTCAACTTTATTTTGTTCAAACTTGCATTTGCTGTAATAACAAAAATTGAGGTTATTTTGGAAATTCCCCATTTGGAAAAACCGTAATGTAACATACAGTTTTTTCTTCCGTTTACTTTATTTTCGAAACTGTCTCGACAGATATCAGAAGATTTTCAAAGTGTGAAATATGTTTAGAAAAGAAAGGTTTTGGCTTTCTACTTCTCCATCTCCGTGTTAGGAATCGTTGAAAGGTAAGACCTCGTTATTGCTCAGCTTGCTCAAGTTTCGATTTTTGAGAGTTGTCGTTCGTAGGGGCCGACAGTTGGTTAACGAAAAAACAGATCTTTTTACCAGATCTTTATACAACAAAATGTGGGGATCTTCCAACGAAAGGCAGAAATTAATTCCAAAATAAATATAATTTAAGCATTAATAAAGAAGAAACTTCTAGGCATAAACAAGAAGTTGAAAAAAGCCCTATCGAAACAGCTACTTTCATATAAACGTAAGATAAACAATTACTTTTATATGAACATTGAATTAAAAACACTGTTATCCATGATTTCAGTTGTTTCAACTCTTTCACGATGTGAATTCATAATTTAAGAATGAATTTAGTGTTTCAGATTGGTGCTGAAGAGAAATAAAGGCAAGTGTCTCCTTCCGAAACATCGATGTACGCCATTGAGGAAGACAGTGTTTCGTGTAGTGAAATTTCACCCATTTCTATACGATATTGTGTAGCAACCGTGTGAAAGATATCTGATTTGATTCCATAACGAATGTATGGAGTACAAACTGAATAGAAACAGTGTTTTTGTATTAATCAATGTTCATATGAAAAGAGTTGTTTCGAAGGATTTCTTTCGTGTAATTCAATGTTTATATGAAAGTAGTTGTTTCAAGGGGTATTTTTATTAGAGTTTGTGTCTGAAAATTACTTTTTTGCATGATCTACACTATATCATTTTGTATACAGTTGGAGAAATAGAGAGCAAAAACTTTTCTCTTTTGAAAATATATCCCTTTCAATGTATGTAAATGTTTTTGATTCATTTCTGAAACATTATATATAGTATAAAGTGTTGTTTGACCTTCGTTACATCATATTTTTTCAATTTCAATAAGGGACTTAGATTTCAACCTACGAAACGTTAAGATGAGTATTACTACAATTTCTTAGCTCGGTTTTCTCTTCAAGATTGGAGAGGGAGACAGAAATTGTTTCAACCTACAAAGACCAAAGTGGTTAGTAAATGGATAAATTCAAAACATCAATTTTTGTTCAAAACAGTTGTATCCAGTTGTCGTATTCCTGTCAGAAATCAAGCAGTCGAAGTTGTAATTTAAGGTCATTTACAAATCGATAATGGACAAGCTGATAGTTCCAGGGTTGAGAGTATCAGCACTAGTATTTTCAGGATCCTGAGAGCCCACAAATTCCATTCTTTCAGAATGAGCCTATTTTACGAACCCAATGAAGAAATTCTGATCATAGACTCCAGTGTTTAGCAAGAAACTGACCTAAATGACTTGTCATGTCGAAAGGTGCAATAAATAAACATAACTGTCGTTACTACAGATATATAAATCCTCAATGATGGTCCACAGAAATAAAATTTTTTGGCTGCAATTCTTGGTAATCATATCGTTGTACCAATCTTCATTAAAGCTGATATTCAGGGACAGCTGACAATTTACTGGTGAAAGGTATAGTGTCCTAGGAAGGTTAGTCCGCTTACACTTTTTGATTTAATTAAATCTAATTGAAAAAATACGCAAAAATGGGTATTTTATTGTATACATTTCCTTTTCTGTAGTTTCACAAAAATGTAATCTGCAAAAAGTGTCAGTTCTACCGAGACGTTCAGATAATGATGGTATTAATATTCAACTAGAAAAGTAACGGTCTCAGAATGGTACTGTGTGGTATTCTAATTCTCCTATACTGAGATCTAACTCATGATGTACCTACAATTCGCTTGCGACGTTTCGAATAGGATTTCAATCATTCAACCCTTTTATATTTTAGTTGTTAGTACTTCGACATTATTTATCATCGAACAAAAAAAAGTGTTTGTGGTGAACTGGCTTTTGTCGTTACTAACAGGCCAAACAATTTGTAAAAATTCACGAAATTTAAACAGAATTCGATACTAGTGTCCGTTTAAAAAAATTATCAAGCATCTGATAAAGTGATTATCCTTTCCTTTCTACCTACTTACCTCTTCATCACTATACAAAACATGTGGGGAATTTCCAAAGGAAGCAACTGATTTCCATTCTTTATATATATGTGTAGAGCATGCAAAAAAGTAACTTCCAGACACAAACTGAAAAAAGCCCTCACGAAACAACTGCTTCCAAATAAACATTGAATTAAACTCTTTCATATACTATACAGGGTGTTTTCTAACTACGGTACGAAACTTCAGGGGTGGATTCGTTAGGTCGTTTAAAAAAAAAGTTCCTATGAAAACAGATCCGGAGTTGCTTCTTTTAAAGTTTAAAGTTACAAAAAACATTATTTATAAAATATCATGAATATTCGTGAATCGATTCGATGAAAATTTGCTACAGTTATTTGAAGTTATAAGTCGCTCATTTATCTCGAACTAGATTGAAATTATTAGGTCCAGTGGTGTCTCAGTGGGTACCACAACCAACAATTTTAAGAAAAAATAAACTCCACTGACGTTTTCTGTAGTTTTTTATTTTTGTCAGATTAAGTAACTGAAAATAAACGTTTTTCGTCGCTTGCGTTTCCCTTATATCAAGATTCATTTTCGGGAAAAAATAAACAATTTCAACTTTGCAGTAAATGAGCAAAATGTCTACCTTTTAATCGAATACACAACTGCAATCGATTTGACATTGATTGTCCGACACGTTAAAAAATAACTGGAGTATTCCTTATGACATTACAATTGTTAATTATTCGAATTCTTCAGTCATTCACATCTAGTACAGAAGTATTATTAGCAGGAGCCTTCAGGATTGCGAGCTGGCCAAGTTTGAGGTCCTGCACGTCCAATCCAGCGATTAGGGTAGGTTATGTTGAGATGCTGACGAGCAAGAACACTAGAATGAGCTGCAGCCCCGTCGTACATATACCACATATTGCCTCTTACAATTACCGGCACTACTTCTAACAAAATGGGTGAATGGTCTTGCAAAAAGTCAATGTGGATTCATCTGTTTATCTTGCAGGTAGAAAAAATGGGACAATTAGGCTGATGAGCCAATAACGATTAGATGTAATCAAGTTTTGGTGTAATGATACAACTGAACGTATTCAAATGTAAAACAATATAATGTACGATTTAATGTACGATTATTCAATCAACAATACCACAATCAACCGCGTACACGAGATAAAGGATCTTGGTGTAACATACGATAGTAAATTAACATTTACAAGGAATATGGAATACTTGCTGGTGCAAATAGGATGCTAGGATTCATTTACAGAAATGGCAGAAACTTCAAAAGTATTGCCGCTTTAAAATTGCTATATTTTGCATATGCCAGATCTAAGTTAGAGTATTGCTCTGCGTTATGGAATCCACTTTACGACTAGCAAAAAACACCAATTGAGAGCGTGCGAAGAAAGTTCCTAAAATTTTTATGTCTAAAAGTTGATGGTCAATACCCCACGAAAGGCATCGATCATAACATTTTGTTGACACGATTTGATATGACATCTTTGGAAAATAGAACAGTTATCTTTGGTATAAAATTCCTGCATAAATTACTTAACAACAATATTGACATTACAATTATTTTACACGAGATCAATTTCTTAGTACCAAGAAGTGAAGGACGACACAATCTGAAATTCTATTGCGAAGCATCACGCACAAATATTAGGATACGATCATCATTGAATTTTATGTGCAGTAGCTTCAATAACATCTGTGAACACTGCGATATTCATTTCAACTCTCTGAACGCCTTGGTATCTTGTATCCATAATTACTTTTAATAATAATAAAAATAATATGTGTCAGTAGTACTACTAACTTTTTGTAATGTTTTTCCGACAAATGTCTCATTCCGAAACGTCGAAGTCCGCCCTTGACAGGATCCCATATAGTGAAATTTTTATATCCTAACTCGATTTTCCATATCATCTTTGCGAAGGGGTCATGCCAATCTTCTCTGTATCGTTTCAATTACCGAAGAAGCGATTACAAAAAAGTGAGTTATTGTAGTCTAATCAAATCAATCATGATTGAAGAACAACGAGAGAAACGAATCGCACAAGCGACTGTTCAAGCTAACCTACTTCTTCGGCACTTTTCGAAAGAAAGGTTATTCCCACAGATGAAGCGTCTGCGAGATCGTGACGCTGCGTGCGTGCGATTTACGGTGCAGAGGTGCCGAAATTGATATGTTCATTTCTAATTAACCCAGTAGTGGTCGAGGGAAATCACGATTTGCGTTAGAATTGCACACGTTTGTATGGTAATTATTCATCTGATTTATCTGATTGTTGAGCCCAATTTCATCATGCGCAGCTTACATGCATTGTTAGATTGTTTCAAAAGTTTTGTCCGTTTTAATGTCATGTGTGTTTTTGTTGCTTCACATCTCAATAATCATTCATTTCACTGTTTTTTTTGCCTCTTTGTAGCTTATTATTATATGATGTCTCTAAGAGATTTCTGGCCAATTTTTTTATAGGAATTCAAATGGAACCAAAACACTGCAAAGGGGCTCACGCCTCAAATCCGAGAGTGAAATAGAAAAATACCTATGGAAAATCCAAAAAGACTTTCAGTTTTGGCAGTTTCATCCATTGAAGCAGATATAGCATCAACGATAAATTACTAACCGATAATTAGGAAGTTCAGTAAAACCAAAAGTAGAAAATTGTTGTCTCTTTAATTTATTCTTTTTTTATTTTCAACTCTCGACGTGAAAGAGGGGTGTTATGAATTTGAATTATACCTGTGTGTCTGTCTGTAGAACTGTAGCTCATATACTAGTAGACTGATTTTGATGCGGTTTTTATTCACTACCTAATTTTGTGGGGATGGTTCTTAGATATGTTTTATGAAAATGGCAACAGTCGTTTAGAAGTTTCCAGCTTGTTTCCAAGATTATGAAGAGGAATTATAGTTAACCATACATCCACTTGAATGATCGAGATGAAAATTCGACATTTTCAATAGTATGTACAATAATATTTTTACTTTTACTTGATGCTGCAACCAGAACAGTCTGCAAAAGACCAACTCTTCGGCAACTCATGAAAAATTAATTAAGAAAAGACTCACTAAATATTTCGAAATCAACAATTTTTTTTGCTCTTATCAATTTGGTTTTCAAGAAAACTACTCTACCAACGATGCTACTATGAGTGTTGTCAAAGGCATAGTTGATGGACTTGAGGCCGGGAAGGTTGTGGGGGTCACACTATTGGACCTGTCAAAGGCCTTTTACTGTGTTTCCCACAGAATTTTACTCGAAAAACTGTCATATTATGGTGTGAGAGGCACTCCTTTGGGTTTGATTGAAAGTTACCTGAATAATCGTTTCCAGAGAGTTTTTTATAACAATAGATTTTCTGAGCTGAGGTCGATTGACCTAGGTGTACCGCAGGGATCTGTTTTGGGCCCGCTTTTGTTCGTTATTTACATCAATGATTTTTACAACTATATGAAGCCTTATTACAGTGTACTATTTGCTGACGATACATCCTTGATATACTCTTCTATGAATTATTCAGTCTATGGTCTATTAGTAAGTATATGGAAATACAAGAAAAAGCGAAACACTGGTTTACTTAATAACAAATAACAAATTTCACTAGGCTGAAAATAGTATTTTGCTCGCTCATACAGTCTCACATTTTTTACGGTATTCTACTTTGGGGAAATTCTAGTGAGGTCTAATGCATTTTTATATGACAAAAAAAAGCTCTGAGAATTCTCGCTGGAATCGGGATTCTTGCCGT
>WOGN01008247.1:0-11402 GCA_015342105.1 Leptinotarsa texana
AACTAACACCGTTTTGTCGGCATTGACTATAAGTTTATTTGTGTGACACCATTTCGTAAATTTACGATTTATTGTGTTCAGTTTCGACTGTAGTTCCGCAGGACTATAAGATCCTTCTGAGGCTGCAGTATTATCGGCAAATAGTGATATTAATTTTGTACCTGAATGTTGAAGTAAATCATTGATATAAATCGGCAAGGATAGAAAGCTCTTAATAAAAGACCCTATATTTAGCAAAACACGCGTTGCGGTTTTTTAAATTGTCCAATAAAAATTCCACAATAAAGTGTTACTCGAATACTCCAGTTTAAATTAAGTTGTGAGGAATATCAAAAGACCGCGTACATCGAAATATTTGTCGAATTTGTTCAAGCTGTCGATGCCACGAGTATTTTCGATGTTCATTTGGTATAGGTAATTCTGGATATTCTAATCACTAATATGAGTATGTACACATAGAAATGACGTACAGAGTGTTGGAGTCTAACAATTCACGCCTAGAGGTTGATAAATTAGTTAAGAGAATATTGAATACAAGTGGCTTCTGGTATCTGCTATCTGTAGAGTAGGGAGGGTAAGTGTAAGCCCACAGCACTTAAACTACATGTAACCAATTGTACATCCTCCTGAGGGGTTGTCATCCTAGGTCATCGTCCATCCTGTCATTTCCAGGAAGGTGAACCGGTCACTACGGGACATCTTTTTTATATTGGCTGGTGTAGGCCAAGACTCCCCAAACACACACTCTCTTCTGCGGCTTCTTCAACCTTCTTGGGGTTTCCTCCATGGAGGTGCACAAGTGAGGAAACTTTCCTGCAGGGGCCACCGGTTCCTTGCCTTTAGGCGGGCTCTTGGCGCCCGCCGCAGGAAGTGCTCTTGCTGTTAGAGGTGATCTGCTATGTTCAGCCTTATTCCAAGCGGTAGATTGGGGTGGACATTTCTATTCATCCCCAGCTACTGGTGAGCACTTCTGTTCAGCTTCGGGATTGGTTTATGTTTCTGTTGTTTCATTCCCACGAGTAGCAAAAGAAGACATCTGGTAGAGCCCCACGTTATCAGAGGTAGGCTGATTACAATGAGGTTTCGCGAGGTTCCCCAAGGGGATCGTTTGTGACCGCATATCACCCTGTGACCATTCAGCTGTCGGCACGATTCTTTACACCTTAGCTTGGGTAGGCTGGTCCATGGTGGCATGTTTTGCAAAGGCTCTTGGGAGGTTTAAGTTCCCCTTACCCTGCTTATTTCCGCCATTGACCAGGAGTCTGGCGACCCCGTCCGTAAGGCCACATTGGCTTTCCGGGCAGGACCTCAAGCCCCTGGCCGTTCCTCTATCTGCCACCTGGAGACGCGCCCGATAGGTAGCCCAACCCACGGGTACAAGTAGCTTATTGGATTTTCATTCTCAATGTTACTTTGATGAAGAAATCCTGAACTTAGGCGGGAATAAGAAAAGAAAGATTCCTAAATAAAATTGGAAACTTTCTCGTTTCATAACATTTCTTAACAGTAGAATTCAGCAATAGCCTGCCTGAAGATAACTCTTTTCCTGGCTGATACCACGATTGATATTGAATTATGCCTGATAGAAATTTATGCAAATTTCCTGAAAGAGGAAATTTTTGCAGATACTTCTCTTTTGGGTAACAGCAGGATTTATTTCGTAATATATTATTTTTTGATAGGTATGACTTAAATCTATTTTATGATTTTTTTGGATTGCAATTAGCTCACATGGTTTCTGCAATCCCCACTTGTGTTAGTGCGTTGAATTTGACGAAAGTATTTCCATGCTCTGACAATCCTCAGGTTGACTTCTGAGTTTATTGAAAAACTAAGTAATTAACTTTTCTTTTCATTTCTACTGGAGAAATAACGTGTTAATAAGTGTAATTATTAAATTGTTTCAATTAATTATAATGAATGAAACTGAAGTACTTTTCACATAAACATAAATGTTCAACGCACCTGTTTACTTCCAATAGAGACAACAATTTTATATGTTGACTACAACTCCTATAGGAAGCTTATATTATGTTAGAAACAATTCATAATTTGTGTCTCAGACTATACTTTAATCATTACAATTTCTGACCTGTATACACTGAAATGTATTGCCTCATCCAGTCGAATCCTCTTGATTTCTATTTACATTTATGATTGATGGCCAAAACATTACCAAACGTAATCATCTTTGACCTCTATGCAGATCGTTGACTTTGAAGTTATAAAATCTTCTTTTGAAAACATTTGATAACGTATTTTTTCAAGTAGATAATGTGTGAGAGATAATAAAACACGCAACCAAGACATGAACGAGTGAAATCTGTTATGATGACAGGATATTGCCAGTTTTCGCAAATTCAGATAATGAAAATTTTACAATTTGTTGCGATGTGCGTGATAATTTGCAGAATATTTTATTAACTCTGGTCACCTTTGGATCTTTCAAGGCTTTTTGGGTACTATTACTTAAAAATATTGTAAATTTGATACACGTAAATAAATTTTTAATTTTCGGAGATGTACAGTTTATTTTGATAGTTATGGAAAGCTCATATTGCTAACAGGATTAATATTCAGGATGTTCAACAGACCTTCAATTATTGTGCTATAATTGACAGAATACTGGAAAATTGATAGATTTTTTTCATTAGAAGAATATTATGCCATCTTCATATAATATTCTGGAAGTCACTTTTCAATAAATATGTGGTTTGAAACTTTTGGTTGTGATCAAATGATGATATTCACCAGTGTTTTTGTAAGTTGATTTTATCAAAATCTTTTTTTATCTAATCTAAACATATGTCAAGGAAAAATTTTCAAACACAACATATTTTCATCTTTCATCATTTCCTCCAAACTGTTTTCTTTTCCTTTCAAATAGTCGAGTTTTTCAGGGTGAAAAAAGGTTTTTGGCTTTCACTTCTTCATTTTCATACAAAAAATTGTGAGTAACTTCCAAAGGGTAAAATAAAATGAGCCTGTGAATATATCCACGTACTGTAGTCGTGATATGACTAGATTTGTTTTCATCTTTGATTTGAAGTTGTAATGTTATGAACCAATCAAGTGCTTCATCTTGGGCCTATCCAAGTAGTTGTGAATGAGATAATAAGACAAGTGTCTCATTCTGAAACTTCGTTGTCCACCTTTAGGATGGCATGGTTCAATTCGAGTGGAATTTTGTATCATAACTCTTTCATATCATTAATTATATAGGGAGGGTTAGTGTGGGCGCACAGCCCTCAGGCCACATGTGACCTATTGTACATCCTCCCGAAGAGTTGTCCTCCTAGGTCAACGTCTATCCTGTCCTTTCCATGAATGTGGACAGGTCACTGGGAGACATTTCTTTCATATCGGAGGGTGTAGGCCAAGACTCGCAGAACACACACTTATATAACTCCGGACACTCGCATAGGACATGCCTGACAGTTTCATCTTCCTATTCACACTTCCTGCATAGAGGTGTGTCCATTAGCCCCATATTATGTAGGTGTTTACTCACTTGACAGTGGCTAGTCAGAAATCATACCCTTAAGCATATATTTTTCCTGGTCATCGCCAGGTATTTTTTCGGCGCAAGCTTCTCAGGGTCGCCCAGGGTGATCCTGGCAATATTACATCCTTTGATTTCATCCCATCTCTTCAGGGATTGAGCATGGGTGTGACGTTTGGCTAGTTCCGCAATTTTCGAAGTCATCAGGCCGTAGGTACAACTGGGTCCTAAAATTCTTAGTCCAGCCGCTTCCTTGACTAATTGTCGAACGAGAATTCATGAATCCATGTTGATAGACAGAAATTATATGTCACGTTGACAAGTAGATGCGGTTGTACAAAATTATCTCGAATAATTTGGCTCCAATATTCAAGAGAGATATTGTCCTATAACGCCTTTGAATTATTTCTTGTAGGGTGATGTTGAGGCTCATGCCTACAGGAATAAATCAGCAACGACTGACGCTCTGGAAGCCAATATTGAAGCATTCATACGTGAAATACCGGTCGATATGTTAGAGAGAGTGTGCCAAAATTGGACCTTGCGCATGAGCCATCTAAAGCGGAGCCGTGGACAACATTTGCATGAAATCATCTCCAAACATTAATTTATATTGATGGTTCTATCGATTTCAATAAAGACTTCATCAATTTTTTCAAATTTTTTGTATTGTTTTGAAAATCAAATCCTACACCTCTTAAAAAATCACCCAGTTTTATTGAAAACGTCATATTTGTTTTTTCGCCACTTGGAATTGTCAGAGACTCCACTAGCATTTTGAAAATTTGAACCATTCGAGAGATTCTCATTATCCAACGTCAGTTTCTTTGTTCCGCCAGACACGGCCCTAAGAACAACCTATGAACTTCTACTCAGAATCTACAGTTTCCATTTTGTATACGAATTCAATTTTTGTATGAATTTGAAACTTACAAATTGAAGTAGAGAAGTGATATCAATGCTTGAAATAATTTGTTCAGAAGGGTATTAACTTA
Source organism: Leptinotarsa texana (assembly GCA_015342105.1). NCBI lineage: Eukaryota > Metazoa > Arthropoda > Insecta > Coleoptera > Chrysomelidae > Leptinotarsa > Leptinotarsa texana. The sequence continues at coordinate 4,498 of WOGN01008247.1, forward strand.
TAGTCAGTCTGCAAAACTTACCTTTTTATTAATGAAATAATAGTCCTTCCAAACCAATATCTTTATAGATATTGAAAAGTTGAAGTCTTATACTTTATAGAGAGGTGTTTGTAATAAAAAAATTATTCTGATTACATTTTTTATTCAATAATTACTAACAAATCAATACTCCATTTCCAGATTTGAAAAACCTAGGAAAGGTGACAACAGTCAAAAATTTCATAGATTAAAACAAATTTGTTTCATTTTCTGATGTCAGTTTGAGAACAAATTAAAAGAGTTCTTCAAATCAAAGCAATCGAACAGAACATGTCATGCACCCCAAAACCATTGATAACAAATTTATATTTTACATTTGAAATCGTTGAATATATTATGCTATCCAGACCCCTTTCAGGTTTCATGCATTTCCACTCAATTCAATTCACAACTTTGACTATTATCTACATTAAAATTGGACAGTTGAAATTGATACAATTCAAATTTCATATTTCATGGTTATACATAAAAATCTTTGATCATTCGAAATTATTCTCATAGTAGCTTGTAGCTTCTTAAGAATATATTTTTCGATGTACAGAAATATAATTAAAGGAATTGTTCAGTTTTGGCTGAACGTGATCGACTAAAGTGATCAAGTTTGGCAGAAAAAATATTTTCTCGTGATATAATCGAATATAATCATTTCTGAATTGAATATACATGCATATCTCATTACCAAACGTTATATGATAAGTATTCAGATTCCACCCTCAAATAGTAATAATGAAAATAATAATACTTTTATTTCGCTTGTTAAGGAGTAAGTACTTATATGAAATACAAAATACAAAAACAAAATGAACATCAATTTATCATGTACATTCAGACTCAGGTTCATACAAATAAATACCTGAAATTGAAACTCATTGAGGATGTAGCATTTTTTCAATCAGAACTTCTGATTTTTTGTTTCTAAAATATTTATATTTACTGAAATTTTTCGCCACAAGGTAGAGGTGACTTCTTTGCTACAACATAGTTCGATATGCATTGCAAATTATCAATTTTTTCGACCGTGTCGACTATTGATGCTGACTGAAAAAATAATTTGTGTCTGTTTTCAAACACGTAGACACCCAATTCATACATATAGACACCAGCTACACCAATTATTCCGAATCTTTCAAATGTGTTTCTACAAGACTGTCTTCAGCCTATCTAATCGAAAATTCTATGAGCCCTCTTCTGAATAACTGAAATCCTTTCCGCATAGCTTCCAGTACCCCAACACAAACTTCCATATTTGGGGTGACAATATATAGTAATAGAAATTTCCTTTCACAGTGACTTACCATGATCCTCAATGTTCAGATTTCCGATATGTGGAGTCCACATTAATTTATAGTCTATTATAATTCAGAGTATTTTGCTTATAGTACATGACTCGGCAAACGATTTACTATTCACAAATAGGTAGTGATTTTTTTCCATAGCAGGTACTCGTAGACCAAGTTATCGGCATACACTAGATATAATAAGGTTCCTAGTATGGAACCTTGCGGAACATCTGACTTGATGGCAGGTAAACTTGTAGTGCTATTTGAGACTATCTTTTTAACTACGGTAATATCACTCACATAATATCTCTCCAGTACCAACAGAAATATTTCATGATTTAGTGTGTGAAATACTTTGCAGAAATCAACAATTATTCAATTTACCATCAAGATCATTCACCAGAAGTTCATAAAGAGCTGTATTTTATATTGAGTAAATTCATGTATGCATATGACGCATATGTTCATATTTAATTGTAGGTATAGTAGTTGTTACAGACTCTTGAATTGCTAAGTCATTTACTAACAAAATTTTTGTCGATGTTTAGCCAGAGCACGATCGATTTCACTTGCTATCGTCCAACCCGTGTTAGGAATCACATGTTAAAAGGCAAGTCCTCGTTAATCCTTAGCTCTCACAAGTTTCGAGTGCGACAGCTGGTTAACGGAAAAACAGATTTCAAGCACCCTAACAAACTGAACAATTCCTTTTAGCATTCCGAAATTGGTGAATGGTTCAGAATTCAGAACATAAATGGAAGGATGTCCGTACATCTCACAACAAAAACCCTACTTTCTATGATATATTCAGATATTCCATAATTCAACTTAAAAAAGGGATATTTGTTTGGCATTCTCATTATTTTCTACCGAGCAAGTGGGAATAGCATTGGACCATTTTCCATTCTTCAGGCATTTCAACATGGCTGCTCCCTTCAGTTGCAGTCCTTCTTCGCAAGTGAAGGTTATATTTTCCCCGATTTTGTAGAAAAACTTCACCGAAGACATCCTTCCGCTGATCGTTGTACCCGGGTAGGAACAAGCTTGGACACCTGTGGGTTCAAGAGTTATTATTATATTGAAATATCCCAGAAGGAGTAATTTGTATCAGCTAAAAATTATTTTGGTTTGAACTTCAAGCTCCTCTCAAGCTTCAATTGTAGAGAGTACTAGTGTACTGTATTACCTAGACAAAGCAATATTGCTTGCACTATATGAAAAGTTGTCAAATCTGATAACAAATCTGATATCAAATTTGATAACAAAGTCAAGTGAATTACAGGAATTGATCTGTCTTATGTGTTTTTTCAATATTGAGGTCACCATAAGTGAATATACTAGAGTTTCTACACATTCTTCAACTTGTATAGATAATATTTTGACAAATCTTGAAAATGATTTCTTCAGAACAGGTATAATTGAACCATGCCTGTCAGATCATTATGAATGAATTTAAATTGGAACACTATACAAAATTTAGATGAGTTTGTAAACAATTTTTAAAAAACTCTCTTTAATTTTGATTTCTTGTACACTATTTTTATTATTAATCAAAGTGGTGTCATCTGCAAACATTTGTAACTTACCAAATGAATTTACCCCACATATTTTTTTGAACTGATTATGTCGCCAAAATAGACATATTGCTTTCTATTATTTAAATAATTTTGAAACCAATTATAAACTAAAATTCTGATACCAATTTTATGCATTATTTTCAGAAGAATTTCTTGGTCCACAGTATCAAATGCTTTTGTTCGTCGATTCGTTGCCGTTCGCAGAAATTGAGCCTCTATTAGTCCACTAAGTGGAAAATTTTGGGGAAGGATTTGGATGAAAAATTTTATAATATATAGATGGTGCAAGAATTGAAGCCTCGCAACCTCCCACAAAGTCTATCATTTGGTGAATGGGTGCTGACAAAGTTGGAGGAAGATCCGCATTTTCATCGAAAAATTGTGTTCAGCGACAAGGCTCATTTCTGGTTGACAAGACCAGCCACAAGCATTGCAAGAGCTACCGATGCTTCCCGAAAAAGTCACTGTTTGGTGTGGATTATGGGGCGGTGATCTTTTGTTGCCCAAAATGGAAAAATTGAACATGCCTGACATGTGGTTTCAACAAGACGGTGTCACTTGCCACACGGCATGCAAAACAATGGTCTAATTGAGAGCCGCCTTCGGTGAACAGTTTATCTCACGTTTGGGGCCCGTCAATTGGAAGTCTAGATCGTGTGATTTAATAATATAATAATAATAATGACAATAAAGCATTTATTGCCCTACAGTAACAACCATTTACAGAGCAATTTAAGATTACAATATATATTAAGTATACTCCTAGCATTAATACATAGAGATCTCAGCGTTATCATACGATATACGCAATTCGATTAAAGAACAGGAAAAAATATCACAATATTCACAAATTTTGTTATAGTTCGTGCACATTACATAGATTGGTGCCTTAAGCAACTTTTTCGAGATGTTTGCCGGGGTACAAATATGTTGATGTAAGATAATAATTCACAGGAATCAATTTTATTGTTCAAAATATTGTACAGAAATAGGAAGGAAGTCTGCGCCCTGTGTTTTTCTAAGGATATAAAGTCAAATCTTTGTAATAAAGAAACATAGTTTTAGCCTCTAGGTGGGTATACTCCATTAATTTTAAAGCTCAAAAATTTCAAAAAAATTTTTTGTGTCTCTTCCACGATAGAAATATATTTTCCATATATGGGGTTCCATATTCTAGTTTTGATCGGACAAAACGGAAATACATTTTTGTTAGAGCAGACAAATTTGTGAAAAATAAAGACAAATAAAACCGTATGCACGATATGCTGCATTTACTGTACGACTAAGGTGTATGTTAAAGGTAAGCAGCGCATCAAAAAACATTCCTAGATCTTTTATTTCGTCAGTACGCTGCAGTTCTACATTATCTATTGAGTACGCATAGTGAAGACTATTACTTTTCCTGATAAATGTCACTGCTTTACATTTGGATATATTCACTAGGAGTTTATTTTTGATACACCACCTATAAAAAATGTTCAACTGGATCTGCAAATAACTGAAATCATTTAAAGAAGTGACGGACGTATATAATTTTAAATCATCGGCGAATGTAAGCCTCTTGCATTCGAGAGATGTACACAGGTCATTTCTGTGCAGCAAGAACAACCGTGGACCTAAATTAGATCCCTGTGGTACACCGATGGTTGCCGTATACACTTCTGATTTGTAACCATTGTATTGAACAAACTGTTTACAGTTGACTAAATATGATTCCAAAAGTGTTATATACATTTTGGGAAAACCTACGTTCGAGAGCTTGTGTAATAGAAGTGTGTGATTTATTCTGTCGAAAGCTTTCGAGAAATCTGTATACACCACATCCACCTGACCCCTATTATCTAGTGTTTCGCATAGAAATTGACTGAATATCGATAGATTACTAATTGTCGAACGAGAATTCATGAATCCATGTTGATAGACCAAAATTATATGTCTCGTTGACAAGTAGATGCGGTTGTACAAATTCATCTCGAATAATTTGACTGTAATATTCAAGAGAGATATTGGCCTATAATTATCAATCAGATTTTTGGCATCTGATTTGTGTACAGGACACACCTTAGCCATTTTCCAAATATCGGGAAATATGGAAGATCTTAGTATAGAGTTGAATGAAGTTTCCAGGGGACTGACTAAGACCCCTATACAGTCTTTGAATGGAAATGAGGGAATGTTATCTGGTCCAGTTGTGAATTTATTTTTAAATTTTTTTGCTGCCTCAAAGATTTCACGTTCACTTATAGGTTCAGAAGTTATATCTACAGATATACTGTGACTGGGGCTAAGATCCACAATCTCTTCGTCGATTTCATTAGATTGGTATGCAGTTACTGAACTCATTTACAATAGTTTCACGATTATCATAAACTTCTTTCCCATATTTCATGTTACTTGGAATTCTAGAAGTGTTATTTTTCTGATGAACAAATGTCCAAGAACAGTTTGGGTCAACTCTCAACTGATTTTGAGCATTTTCTAAATAATTTTGATATGCTTCTTTACGTTTTTGTTTGAAATTAAGTCTCAAACGTTTAAATTCTTCAAAAAATATATTACTTCTAGTTTTTTTTGTAATTATTGTGTACTTTGCCTTTGTATTTGACTATTCGTATGATACTACTCGTATACCATACAGGGTATGTGTGTCTGAAGTGTTTAAGTGTTGGAAAATGATCATCATCAAGCAGTGTACGAAATTTATCATAGAACCTTTCGACTGCAAAATTGATTTCAGGAATATCATCTAAGAAACTCCAATCAGTTAACAAGATGGCGTTATACAGTGATGGAAAATCTTTTTTGAAGGTATAAGCTCTTTGGTTGTGATTTATGTCCATTTTGTTTTTTTGTTTATGTACATTATTAATATCAACTATAAGAGCTGGGTGATAGGTATCCTCCCTAATTAGTGGAATATATTCCCGTCTCACAATAGAATCAACGTTACCTACCACTGAATCTGATAATTTATTATGACCATTCAATATTTTGATCGTCTATCATCTGCATTCACTTCACGAAACTGAGGACAATTGAAGTCCCCCAAAAAATATCTTATGGAAGTTTTAGGCTTTTCGATACTACTGGAAGCTCAATATTGTAAGTGTTTTATTTCAAATGCTCCAGTAAAACAAATTCTGCAGTCAAAGTTCAAAGTGCTGAGGAATGGAAAAGACAGTGAGTATATTATCTTGAATATTTGCTACCAAATTTAGTAGTACTTATTGAGACATTTTGAAACATTATCGGTACCATCTATGAATTGTGTGGCTCTTGTAATATCATATTATTTAGATAGTAATTATTTGAATTCATTTTCCATTCCTATTTTAACATGGTTATCAAATTTGTGCGATTTTTTGAGGGTACTCAGACTCTATATGAGGAAATAAATGAATCACTTTGTTATATATCCAATGATCCATACTGTATGTACTGATCATATCGGAATTATTTATATTGAACATATTAGGAATACTGATTTCGTTCAGAACAATATCTGAAAATGAATTATTCAGTAAAATACATCTACCATCAATAATACACCTTATTTTTGATAACGATATATTCATTTTGAATCATTCTAGAATTGAGAAATCGATATAAAGGAAATGAATAAGCATTGCAGGAAGGGAAAGGACAGTATATATTATATCATCATTATTATTTCCCACCTATTTTGTTGAAATTAAAAACATATTTGTGAAAGTTTGCTCTATAATATCTAATGGTAGAAAATCTATTATTTCGTTGAAAATGCACATTTTGTTGGGTGAATAGTTAAATTAACGAAAATCAATAAATCCATTCGTTCAAATAATCTCTTGTTTTCGAATTGAAGGGGTAATAATTTTAAGGAGTGATTAATATTTGGGAAAGAAAGTTTTTGGCTTTCTACTACTCCATCTTGATACAAAAAAGAAGGATGAGGGAATCTTCCAAAGAAAGGAAGGAAGTAAATCTATATATGGATGTGTAGATCATACAAAGAAGTAACTTTCAGACA
>WOGN01008248.1:0-11402 GCA_015342105.1 Leptinotarsa texana
TCTAATGCCATAGAATGTAAGTTTTTCTATTAAAAGTTCGTGTGAAACACAATCAAAAGCTTTGGAGAGATCACACATGGTAAGTGCTGAATGACCATGTCTCTCCAAACCCTCGACTATGCTTTCTAAAATATCTAGGAGGGCTTTTGTTGTAGATTTTTTCTACGGAAGCCGAATTGAGCTGAAGACAATAGTTCAAATCTCTCCAAATATCTCGAAAGTCTGTCTTTTAGCAGTATTTCCAAAACCTTAGAAAAAATAACGATTATAGAAATTGGTCTGTAATTGTCAAGCTCTATATACACAAATATATACATACACATATATCTATCTTTATAAAACTATCTTAGGCTTATTTTATAACTGCTTTCTACTGCTTTCATGAAATTATTTTATTGGAATTCTTTCAAACACAATTTTGTTTTCATTACCATATAGTCACTTTAATGATAATTTCCAACTATTTCAAAGTATGGCATATTTACTACAATTTCAAAACAATGAAATGACTGTCAAAATCAAATTGCTTCCACGAGTATATATTTGTTGTCGCCAAGTATAAAATGCAGCATTCAAGAAGAACCAGCTGACATTGATTTAGAGGTCGTGTAATGAAGTAGGTATAATTTGTCAGTTTTATTTGACTAGCGTCCCAATAACTATGTAAATAATAATGGCGTGTAATATTGGTCATTGGAAATAAATTAAGAAAAGATGTTAGTTTTAGACGAAGACCCACATAATCTAGTGTTTCAATTTTGTTCTTGCTTAAAACAGAAAAAGTTATTATTGATTAAAATCCATCAAAGTGGAGCACCATGTATATGTGCCTTGAGTACTGTAACGTATATTTCACAAGAATTTTCGAGAAAATTTATTTCCGGAAGTTGAAATGTGATTTATCAATTACCAGATGTAGCACTGGTATCGAAATGAATATACTGATGATGATGGAAATGTATGACAATAATAACAATTATAAGAATGAAAATAATAATAATAATAATAATGAATTGTCTTTTATCATCGTACACAAGATACAAGATTGCCGATGAAAGGCAAAGTTCAGCTTACGCTGTTTTTCAATTCAACCTATTGACTTGAAGTGAAAAAAAAATTTATGTATATAAAAATGAGAAAAATGAAGTAAATAAATGATTACAAATTACAAGTTAGCTCTGAAGGATATTGCTATATAATACAACTGAGAGTTATAAGGAAATCAATAATCAATAATCAGTAAGGAAAGAGCCAAAAAATATTTCTCTAGTCTAAGAAAATCTCAAGTTGATTTAAAATGAACTTTCAATTTCTTCTTGAAATTATTTCATTGAATTATATATAAAACTAGGCGTGAATAGAGAGGACGAGTGTCTAGGAATAACGAAAGTATTCTGGTTGCGAGTCAGCGATTTATTCCGGGATGAAAAAATCACATATCTCCTGAGTATATAATCTGGTTTCTTTTTCAGCAAAATTTTATAGTTGCCACAAGTAGATGAAGGGAACGAATTTTGTTGAGTCTGACTTATTTTCTCCTAATTTTATATTTATGGACTCTGCAATTTCAAGTCGTTTTCTTCGTGGACCAAAAATAATTAATTGAGATTTATTTGCATTCAAATTGAGATCATGTGCAGCAGATATATCTAAGTTCTGAAGGTCTACATTAACGTTTTAACTGAAGTTTGCCAGCTATCATGAGGAAAAGAAGAATACGATTGGCTATCATCAGCATATTGGTATATAGAGCAATTGTTTATTACTTTATAAAAGTCTGAAATGTAGAGCGGAAATAATAGAGGTCCAAGAATTCAGTCTTGAAGAATTCCATGAGTTACAGTCAAGGTATCAGAGATTTGACCATCCAAACATATGGTTTGGGTACGACAGCTGAGGTAGCTTTCAATAGTTGCACAGCTCCATCACTGAATCCAAAATACGCTGGCTTATTAGATACACAGAATATGATGATCTAGAGTATCAAATGCTTTACTGTAATCCAAGAGTACCAGAGATGTTACTTCGATCATCCAACTCATCTTTGATTTGCGTAGACGTATTGCCTTTCAAAAACAAATATTTAATGACAGCTCGAAACTCGATTTTGTCCATTTTCATCAACTCACTCAAACGACTGTTACATAACAACTGCGCGCCAAAATGGCTGAAACTTTGGTGAGTAACTGTCAACAGATGAACAACAAAATTCACTAGCTTTTATCAACGAGTGCTGCTATCTTCACGTCGAGGTCGGAAACTGTTAACACTGGCACTGGCAACACCTGTGATAAAATCATTATCCTACGTTTTTTAACTCAGATCTAACGAAACGATTAACTTAAAATTGAAGATGGCAATGAAAAATTCTAAAAATATATTTAATCAACCCTCAGTACCCTCATACCGGAAGATTCATCTTTGCTGTTTTGTCTTATTTTTAAATGATTTCTCTGTCGTGATTAGCGTGAAAGCATTAGATAGTGGTGAATGTAAGACTCGCTCTTCCTCATTGGAATAATGATAAGAACAGCGTCATCATGATCCGTTGCTCGTTACAATCTAGGAAAGAGAAATGTTCTTGTTCACGAGACCAGGCAGCGATTAAGAAGATATCGTGCTGCAATATTTGCATTGTTTATCTCTTGCAATGCAGCGAATACAGGCATAACTGTAACTCGATGGAAAAAAGCGATCAACCTACTCGTGGATAGTGACAACATAGTAATTGTCAACGGCGTTATTTGAATTCTTGGTGTTGGCCATTGCGTAATAGAGAGGCAGGTGTGTATTCAGTGTGTTTACAGAACTGAGACCGAAAGAAAATTGCTCAAAAAATATTGATATGTGACACACACGCAAAACTTTATTTTTTGCGATATTCAAGATTACCACTCGAAAATAAAAAAATATTGTTTGAAAAGGAAACTAGTTTTGACTTGAAAACTATTGCAAAACCGTCAACTCTTCAAGCAGTGGTGTCATACACCATTTTTTCAAAATAGGAATGGGGTCGAATGATAATACTTCGTCATGTTAGGTACAATTCATTTGAAAATAAACTGAAAACCTGGGTCCTAGGCTTGCCAAGGTTTCAGATACACCAGTACGTTGAAATGAAAACTGTTTACTATCACAGTGACATGCACAGAAACTAATTCATTAAGTGTTCATTGTAAAGTATGTTATTTTATTACACTTCGTAGTTAGTTATAGTACCTAATTATAAGCATTCATTGTTTCATGGGACAATAAACCGAATTGAATAGTTATACTATTTTATATTTTAATTTTTGAAATTGTATTCATTAGTACTCCAATTTATGCAGAACCCACGCACATGTATCTCCTTCTGTGGGCTTTCTATATTTATTCGGAAATTGCCTCGTACAACTTGTGACATGTATATTTGCCAAAACATATTATTATTATTATTATTATTATTACATGCAACACACGTACGTAATGGTGAATAAATAGTATTATTATTCCTATTATATTATCATGTTTTCAGTTATATACTGGAAATAACGTTACATTGGACTACTGACAACAATCATCTTCAATTATAAGAGTATTTCATCATTTCGGACTTCCATTGTCTAATCTAATATATAAAAATGGATTTTTGTTGGTTGGTTGGTAAGTGATAAACTTCTACATCGCTCAAACGATCGTGATGAAATTTGACAGGCATAAGTAATTTTTCATAGAGAAGATTTCTAAACTATCAGTTTTACTGTAACTCGCCACTAGATGGCGCTGTGAAACAATTTTTTCGGAGCACTGTTCTATAATGCTGCTCACGCCTAACTAAGTTCGTTGATTCTGATTGTGTCAAAACATTGGAACAGCAGCGATACAGCAACATAGTACTAGTATAATATAAAATTGATTTGAAATACTAAAAAAAATTAACCGAAAATAACAATTTTATTGAACAAAACACTGAAATTACAAAGAAATAACACACAAGCAACAACAAAAAAAAATAAAAATTGAAATATTAATAAAAACTGATAATTAAAAAATTAAAAAATATTATTAACAAAAAATGAAAAGTAAAAATTAAAAGATTCCAAACCAAGTTATGTTACAACGTTTCGATTGTTATTATCCACAATCATCTTCGGGTGATAACTGGACTTATTCCCCCGAGATCTGATTATTTATAGGTCATTCAAGTGCTTTCACCTATCCTATCTTCCCTCTATCCGCTTCAATGGTTTCAGCAGGAGATGACCGTTTGGCGGGAGTTGGTCGTTTCACGCTTGATTAAAGTTTTTCATATGTGACGTATCTCTACGATAGCTTGACTAAATGCGTTGTTGGACACATATACGCAGCGTGGAGATACAACATATAAGCTAACGTAGAGATACGTAACATATGGAAAACTCTAATCAAGCGAAAAACGACCAACTCCCGCCAAACGGTCATCTCCCGCTAAAACCACCGAACCGGATAGAGGGAAGAGGGGATAGGTAAAAGCACTCAAATGACCTATAAGTAGTCAGATCTCGGAAGTCCAGTTATCACCCGAAGACGATTGTAACAATCGAAACGTCGTGACGTAATTTGGTTTGGAATCTTTTAATTTTTATTTTCCATTTGTCAATATTCTTTAATTTTCAGCTTTCATTATTATTTCAATTTTTTATTTTTTTTGGTTGTTGCTTTTGTGTTATTTCTTTATAATTTCAGTTTTTTGTTTCATAAAATTGTTATATTTTCGGTTGATCCGTTTAATTTTTTTCAGGAATTTCAAATCAATTCTTTATATTATATTAGATAATGGAAGTCCGAACTTATGAAATACACCACGAAACATTGTCAAACACCTTCAAACAAACGTTCAATTTTAGGGTTTTCCAATAGGGACTTCCGACCTTTGAAAATTGATAATGGCCATCATAACTCAGTATTACAGTTGATTTTCACTAAAAAAGGTTTTACAAAAACCGCGAGGCGTGTTTCGCTGTTCAATAGCTTTCTCAAGTGTAAAATTTTACGCTGGAGGATAAACTGTATTGATGAGTTATAATATGGATTTTCAATTATCCGCCAGTTCTATTCAATCAACGGTTATTTTGTTGAAACTATATCTTTCAAATTACTGGTAATGTATTCATCTGGTTTGCCAAATCACCATGGGCCGATAAAACACTCAACAACACGTGCAAATAATGAAATTGTTTTATCAAAATGGGTATTTTATTCAGGCAACGTACCGCGCGCTTCGCTCATTTTACGTACGCCATAATCGACCTACCGAGAGGAATTTTCGCAATGTGATGGATGGATTTGAGTCCACTGGTTCAGTAAACAACCAATAACACAAGATCTGCCGGAAACATCGCCGCTGTCTGTGAGAGTGTGCAGGAGAATTCGAGAAAGTCGGTTTCGCATCGCTCACGAGAACTCGGCCTTCCGCCGACCACAACTTGGCGAATTTTGCGTCGAGACTTGGAGCTGCACCCGTACAAAATTCATCTGACCCAGAAACTGAAGGTAAACGACCATAGATAACGACGTGTGTTCACTGAATCGGCTCTGGAGCAGTTAGTAACTGATCCTGATTTTCATCGAAAAATCATCTTCAGCGATAAAGCCCACCGAGATCGTGCGCTTTGACACTGTTGCCGATTTTCTTGTGGGAGTTTCTTTAGTCGCAGTTGTATGCAATTAATTCATAAATTACAGCTCCTCAAAGCTAACATAACCCATGCTATCGTTCAAATTCAGCCTGTTTTATGCGCCAAAGTCATGGAAAATTGGACATTTCAGATGCGCTCCATCCGAGAAGCCGTGGCCAACATTTGAATGGCATCAGTAGGTCCTAAAAATAAATAAAAAATGTTGATGATATATCACGCACTTTCTTTTATTCAAATTTAAAAAATAGGGCTCAATGAGCGACCCTATATTTATTTATTTTCATTTTATGATAATTTAGATATATTATCTTTCTAATATGAGACATATGTTTTTTCCAAATATTTCAGTCACAAAAAATATTTATGGTATCTCATAACTTCTATATATTCATCATTTATAAAATAAAACGAAATTGTTTAAAGCTATCGGAGTTTCTCCTATGAAAACCATCATATTTATGACCGATATTTTGTACATGCATTGTTTACCAGGACGGAACCATTTTTGACACGCTTTTATTAGCTTGATCTAAACGCGGGCAGATGGCGCTGTACGTAACCTCCTTGACATAATTCTAATTCACTTTATTCTTTTGAAAAAAGTATGTTTTTAGTATTATTGTATCACGCTTTTATTAGCTTCACCTGTATGTATGCATGTTTATTTGTTTGTTTGTAACTCTCCTTTTCATTTCATATTTATTTCCGTTTGAATGCTCAGGATCTGTACCTATTTTACAAAATTATCGACATTGTTGCTTGATTGATTCGCGGACAGATGGCGCTGTACGTAACCTCTTTGATATAATTCAAACTCACTTTACATGTATTTCTTCTTTTGAAAAAAGTATTTTTTTTTTATATTAACATGCACGCCTGCTGCCTCATTTGTTACCCTCCTTTGCGTACCTGCTACCTTCCTTGGGCTTGGTAGCTGATTTTAAGGCACCCTCTCCGGAATCGAAAAATATCAATATACGGCTGATTGATCCCCAAAGTTTGGACAAAATAAATGTAGTTTGAAAAGTCTAAAAAAAAGAACATCGAACTAAAAAGTTAAAAATATTTTTTTTCAAATAAGCTTAAAAAAATAATGAACGAAAAATACTAGTTTTATTTTGAAAAAAGCGTGGCGGTTTGTGCCATATTTTTTGTATATCTGGAGCCTGTCGCTTTTTTCACAATAAAACTAGTATTTTTCGTTCGTTGTTGTTTCAAGCCTATATTTAAAAATATGATTTTCATTCTTTTAGTTCGATGTTCTTTAAAAGCATGTTTTTTTTAGTTTTTTTAAACTATATTTATTCATCATTATTATCACTTCTCTTTCGAGATCCAAAAGGAATTCGTGTCTTATCTATTCATTTTTAGAAAGGTGAGAATAGATGCCATCTTTATAAGAAATTCAATACTTTTGCAACAATAAACCTGATTCCAAACCTGTATAGACTTACCTTCCGTACCTGTGTTGTTCTTATATGCGCTGCAAGTTACAATTATGATTGTATTTCAATTCTCTATTCAGTAAAAAACGGCAATTACTTAACCGTTAGAAATATTTTCAGTTTTCATAATACAAGGTGTGACAAAACTGAAATAAAAACACGCATCCTTCAACCTTCATTGTCAAGAGTGTCATGGTCAAATATGGAAAATGATAGGTTTGGTGGAGTTACAATTTGGAATGAAAGATGATAGTTACTTCGTTAAGAAGGGAGGAATATTTTAGTGTGAATCATCTTTCATTTCTCAATGATCAATTGGCAATTTATTATGGTATTTTTATTTCACATTGTGGTTAAAGAAAAGTGTAACTCCGAAGTAGTTGATACAATATTCAGATATGATGTGGTCTTTCGATATTATGTCGGTAGAGGAGGAAACTCTCATTGACTAAATTGACTAATCTATAGCTTGTGCTACTAGAATGTCATCTTATTTTTTGGTAAACGTTATATTTTTAATTGATTTCCACAAACGCGAGACCCAATTTGATTACAACAAGGGCCTACAGCAAGAAGTAATGATTTTAGCAAGAAAATCGTAGAAGAGACAAATAAAATAAAACAAAGATACAGATAACTCCAATTTGAAGCCAATTGTAGATGTCCATCGATACAGTTCAGTCCTAGAATCGCATACTATTTACCCCATTTACTATTATTGTTTGTAATGAATTAGAATGAAAGTTGATTCAGTTTTTTAAGGTGCAAAAACTGAATTGAAATGCTGAAAAGTCATTGAATATAATTTTTTAATTTTATATTAGGATATATTTTCATGAACACACTACAGAATATACTTATCCTCAATAACTCCCTTTCTGAGAAACATAATGTATTCTGATTTAGAGACGTTGATGATATATTGGTGGGTTTTGATGGTTCAAGCAGACAAATTAATCAATTTTTAAACTTCCTCAATAGTCTGCATAATGAAATTGAATTCAAATTAGGTATCGAACAAAACAAGGAACTCAACTTCTTAGATTTGAATATTTCAAGGGTTAATAATGGTTTTCAATTTAATATCTACTGGAAAAACACCTTCAGAAAATATTCAAAATTACTTTTCTAAATACACAATTACAACAGCTTTCATAAGTAATAATAGTTTGGGCAGAATTCTGTTCAATGCAAAACCCAAACAAGATAGAATAAAAAAATGTATAGAATAGAGTGTGGAGAATGCTTGGCAGTATACACAGGCCAAACGGGTAGAAATTTTGACGTAAGGTTTCGTGAACACGTCTGTTTGGACAAAATATATATAATGTACGAACATCTGCAAGAATCAAAACAAAAGATGAGTAAAGATAATTTCGAAATCCTACCTACATGTAATGACGGAAAGAAAATGAATTTGTTGGAAGCTACGGAAATTAATGAGTCGATTAAAAACCAGAAATATATAACCCCAAACGAGAAACTCGATTTATGTAGGTCCCCACTTTTGAATTCATGAGTTTAATAACACTGATGATTGAATTTTTATAGTTGACACCCCTGTTAATTCGATTATCTCCTCATCCAGCTTACCTACAAACTTATATATAACCACGTTTTTAGATTTCAAATGTATTAGTCGGTCATAAAAATAAAATAAATAGTGGAAATTAGAAAAAAGTGTTTTCATTCATTTCATTAAAGTACGTTGGGAGAATTGAATTTTTCGAGATTCCATTTAGAAATAATTTCTAAAACTAAGGACTATCGACACAGTCAGTGATTCGTACAAACAAATCGAAAATGTGGATAATATTGGCCAAACCAAAGTCAATACTCCTGCAAATTAAAATTCACACTCTTGTTATTTTCACTGATTAGCTAAGAGTAATAAACCTCCTATAATTTAGTTTTCATATATTTTCGATTGTTGAAATAGATAATAAACGTGAAATCTTCGCGTTTACGATACCGCTAATGAATAATTTGGTTGTTCTATGGCGTATGAAGTTTGATTTCATATTTCGTTTCTAGTCGAATGCATTTTTTGCAGTTGTTATTATTACGCTGTTATTGTGTAATCATTTTCTAATATGTACAACTCTCATTGGGGAGCTTCGGGCGAAAAGTTTTATAACTACTCGATTAAATTTTAGTTGCGTTAAACCACGGTGAAAGTAATGATGGATTCAATTTATTTTTATCGTGTTGAATTGTCGATAACATCGCTATCTTTTGTAGGCGTAGACAGGAAAATACACCACTAGTCATAAACTTTTTCGATAGTAATTATTATTTTAAATCATCTAAAGGAACAATTCGTTCAGGCCAGTCTCAACTCCCTACACTATAGGCTGATGGACTGACATCTATTAGAAAGCAACTACTCCCCTGGCTAATACCACGAAGGGCGTTGGATTATATCCGACAGGTGTCACTGCAGGAATCTTCACTGAAGTTATTTCTGCATATGATGTTGGCAATACAACTGCCGCAATAGATTTTCAATCATTGGAACACACTTGCAGAGCGATTTCGGGCTGCCTGGCCACTCGTCAGTGCAAGGTAACGTCTATCATCAACATAAAGTCGATGATTTCCGATAATTGAAAATCGAATTCTTTCAGAATATCATTCATCGAACTAGGCTGAAGCGAACAATAAACAACTGCTTTGTCATCGTCTCATCTGCCTGTGAACGAAATAACAACCGCAATTCCGAAGTTTGCCAATTCCTTGTACAAGGAAAAAAGTTTTCACATATAGTCAGTTAGCATACTTGAAGACTAGCTATAAATCAAATCATCTAAAGGAACAATTCGTTCAGACCATTCTACAGTGTAGAGAGTTGAGACTGGCCTGAACGAATTGTTCCTTTAGATGATTTGATTTAAAGCCTTAAAATATGCCCACTGACTATACGTGAAAAATTATTATTTTCACCTTACAAAAATATTCAATGAGGTATAGCCGTATATCCCTTTTTGTCCTTGTAACTCCTTATAATAAACCTATAGTAATGTAGGGATATATGTGACAATAGTATCGAAATTGTTCAGTTATTTGATTTTATAAAACGTTGAAACACCAAATCAAATATCGATTAATTTTTTCAGTTGTCCTAGCATCTAAAAAAGTCACGAATAGATATTTCGAAAGTCATTCTGAGGCAGAATAAAAAATTACTTGGAATAATCAATGGAAACTAATAACAGATTCAAACAATATGATAATTTAAAAACAAACGAAAATAAAGAAGGCTTGTTTGGGTATTTATGTCTGTTAGTAAGCAATGAATGAATGCTAACTGCTGTAGAGATTTCTTAATTTGTTGAAAATAAAATACAGCCAGCTCGCTGATAATATAGCTTTATATAATTGAAATAATTTTCGAAATCGATTGAATAATTTTCAGGTTTCGATTAGTTACATCAGTTCAATTTAAAGACTAT
This sequence comes from Leptinotarsa texana, assembly GCA_015342105.1. Taxonomy (NCBI): domain Eukaryota; kingdom Metazoa; phylum Arthropoda; class Insecta; order Coleoptera; family Chrysomelidae; genus Leptinotarsa; species Leptinotarsa texana. Next base: position 10,555 of record WOGN01008248.1, read on the forward strand.
CGAAGTAATTGAGTTGGTGGATAATGTTTGTTGTTTTCTGTTGCTTACCAGCAAAATTTCCACTTGCCTGAACTGTCTACGAGAAATGAATAAAATCACCACAAATGATTGTATTTGATATGATGATGGCACTAAATTATGGTTTCTTCAATAACTTTGTAATGACTTTCTATTCAGCTGATATGTTGACCAACAGTTAATCATATAGTTCGAATAAACGATATAGTGCAACCTACCGTCCACCAGCTTCCTTTTGATAATATAGTTAGGGATATAATAATTAATATATTCCGGAGAGGTGCATTATGACATGCTCAGTGTTCCCCCTTTCCTCTCATGTAGACCAACGACTATGTAGGTACGTGTGGCAGATACCCAACGGAAAAACATACAACTCACCCAGCTAATGCCGCGTAGAGAGTTGAAGTAAAACCATCAGGCACCTGTGTAACGTCTTCGATTTGGAAGATTCGTCGCAAATTATTATATTTATTTTTGATCCAGTTTTTTAACTGTCTGAAATGGGTATCGAGGTATTGGTCTCTAACGTACAAAAGTACACATTAATATTTTTGTGCTTTGGAAAAATAAATAAACCAATTATTTAACGTCAGACTTTCGTTGGTAGTTTTGACTGATTGTGATAGCTACTAATTATAATAGAATAATGTCAAGATTAGGTTACAGTAATGAAGATTTCTTGAATTTATCAATAATTTATGGTAAGTGCAATAGAATTGCAAGTAGAACATCCCGAGTATTTCATGAAAGATAACCACAACTTCCGAAGCCGAATAATAATATGATAAATCGACTACTAAAAAACTGTAGGTTGAATGGAACCTTCC
>WOGN01008250.1:0-11401 GCA_015342105.1 Leptinotarsa texana
GGTACCTAGTGGTTCTAGGGTAGAAGATATCCCGGCTGATATCAAGGTCCTTTTTATGATGTCGTTGACTTGGTGATGTCTTGGAAAACGTCCATAACTCTTTCTGCAGCTCAAACCATGAATACCTTTTTCATTTACCTCACTACCACAAATACATTTATGAGGAGTACAAATATTTAAACCCAATCTGAGTCCAATGGCTACTCTGAAAGTATCATTATCTAATAGTGTTTCCAGAGTAGCAACAGGTAATGCGTTCAACCAAGCACCAGATTCTTTAATATTGACGGCTTTGACGCGAGCTTTTTCAGAGGGAAATGACAAAGATGAATTGATTGAGTCAGAAGTAATTTCTAGTAAAGGTTCATCCCATGCTTCCTGAAGTGATTTGAGATCCGTAGGCACATGACTTTTAGTTTGAGAACACCAGATAGATTCGCATTCGACGGCTAAATTGTCTATTATGTTGGTAAAGGAGACTGGAAGTATCATTTCTATCAATTGCGAAACACTGTTGATGGAAGACATGAATGCTGGTACAGCCAGCGATGATGCTGAACGCAGACCCAACCCTCCACGATTCACAGGCAATGTTGCTTGAGACCAAGAAATATCAGTTAAACAGCTGTTGGTAACATTTTCAATTATGTTACGTAGGTGATCATCAAACTTCTTAAGGTATACTTGACTTTTCCAACAAGGAGAACATCTTAGAGTACAGAGTAGTTTAGGAATGGCTAAACAATTTTTCAATAAAAAAAGGAAGTATGCATTGGCAATTTGTTCGGCAAACTTTCACATAGAGCTTGCATAGTGAGAAGGCCGCCAAGTAGTTCCCATTTAGTTGAATTCAGAATTCAGTTTTCTAGTTAGCTCTTGAATGGTAAGGCAGAAAAGGTGCAGGTCCTAAAAGATCGCCTTGTTGAACACCTCTCTGAGATTCAATCAAAATTTAAGAAAACTTGGAAATCTGTAGCATTGATATATAAAAAAACTAGTTAATAGACATAGGTTCTTTTATTAAGTGCTTCCTATCTCTAGGTTTGAATAAAACAAACTGTGTGAGATATAATTGAATTTTTTTATTCTTTTGAAAGATTTATTGATGCCAATATGTGTGGATTTTGACATAGTTCAAATGTCCGCCATGGAGTGCATCCGAGACGTGCAGTTTGCCATCACTTTGGCACATAAATCAGGCTGAATTTGACCGACGTCATGGGTTATGTTGGAGAACCAGTGTGGTTTGTGAGATGACCATGCCCTGTCCTGTTGAAACCACATGTCGTTGGTGTTCAGATCATCCAATTCAGGCTAAAACAAGTTGGTAATCATAAGCCTATAGTTCTCGGCGTTGACAGCGAAGATGTGGTCAATGCCGTTCTCAAAGAAATAAGGATCGATGACCCTGCCAGCCCAAAATCCACACCATACAGTAACTTTGTTGGGATGCAGTGGAGGCTCTTGGGTCTCATGTGGATTGGTATCGTCCGAAATTAGACAATTTCGTTCGGTCACGTACCCATTCATCCAGAAATGGACCTCGCTGCTGAAGATGATTTTTCGATGAAAATAAGGGCCAACTGCTCCAGAGCCTATTCAGCGAAAACACATAGTTGTCTTTGGTCGTTTTCCTTCAGGTCCTGGGTCAGTTGATTATTTTATGGGTGCAGGCCCAAGTCACGACGCAAAATTTGCCAAGTTGTGGCCTGCGAAAGGTCGAATTCTTGTGAGGGACGCGATTCGGATCCTTCTGCATACTCTCACAGACAGCGGCGATTTTGCATTTCGTCGACGTACGAGTGTTGGTCAATCGTTTACTAAACTAGTTGCCCTAATTTATCCACCACATTGTGAATAGTCCTCTCGGTAAGACGATTATGATGACCGTAAAATGGGTGAAGCACGCGATACATTTCTCGAATAGCCATCTTTATTAAACAATTTTATTATTTGCATGTGTTATTAAATGTTATATCCGCCATGGTGATTAGACAAAAGAGACTGAATAAATGACAAATGATTTGACAAATGTAGCTTCAACAAGATGACCGTTATCAATTGTCAAAGTTTGGAAGTACCTGTAAGACTTGGATGTATCGCCAATTAACAGACCACTTATCGAGACCAGTATGGTAAAGGGTAGTGATTAAGAGCAATGATTATTATAAGATAGTTCTTTAAGCCGCTACTGACAATACAGACTGCATAAAGTCTACATGATTAGAAGAAGATTGGTATGAATCACCTCCATGTAGGAAACAATTTTAGTATGGATAGCAATGCGCTGTCCTCAGGAGGTATTGACCTTGAATGTAAAGGGATAAACATAGACCAAATTCTAATCTGAATCGTCCTCAATAGCATTGACTATTCATCAATAAGGCCCAAGCTAAAAAGCTAGGACCTATACAACTTCATAGTGAGTGAATACAAGTGTTGGTGGCGGTACACAATATTTGAGAGAGGTCTAGTTCCGGGATTACCTGGAACCAACATCTATGAAAAATAAAAAGGTATAAGTAGCATAGACATCGAGCGTGAAACCAGTCATAATGTACTAACACAATGGTGGACTTGAGCTACCTGTAGACGTTCGAAAATTATGTTTTTTATTCAAATTTATAAAGAAGCCGTCTTGAAAAGAACTGGAAAATGTTTTAGAAGAACAGAGGACACAAAATAATTTCAGAATCACTGGCTGAGGCTACGCATTTTAGCTGCTAAAAAAATAATGGGCTGCATACAGAACCATTTTTTTACACTGATTTTCGAATTTTAAGAGTGTATGAACCCCTCTTGTCGAAAGAATTATACTAAGTTTGGAACGGAGGTCTGTCGGACTGTCTGATTTTGGGAGTACCTAATAACGATCCGGTGTGCATCTCGAAAAATCAATCTCCGGAATCTACTAATTTTCTTGCAGCCATAAGCTTCAAACTATGACCAGGTGACGGTGTGTTCTTGGTATATTTTTACACCAAGGGTTGGTCTACAGCAACTAATTTCGTTCGGGATTATTGGGTTACACAGTTCATTAGTCTCAGGATTTCAAAGCCCTTTATAAAAATCAGTGAAGGACGTATATGTCGCCCTTCAATCGTCTATGAGATATTATTGAATTTTTATCATAACAACCCAAAAGAAGTGCAATCATCAACTAATGACCGTTCCTTTAGAACGTTACAGTAAGTGATCTTCAAGTCCGAGAATGATGTGTCCTGTAGATATCATCCTGATAGGTCCTGACAGGCCTGTGAGGGCAGTTTTTGCTTTCGGTTACCCAAGTAAGGCAAAGGTCAGGATTGCCCTTGACATTGACAACTTTTATGGTCACGGATGATGTCGAAACCAAAATTCAACTGATTTTCAGTTGTCGGAGAATGTATAATAGTAGAAAGTATATAATAATTTTTTGATTTCCCACGTCGAATATGTAGAGCTTCTTCCAAGTATATTTCACTACTCTGGAGTGGAGTAATAATAATGGAACTGCAAGCATATTTATAAAATTTCCGAAAATTGGATCTGTCGGAGTTTGTGATATTACTTGACAAAAAGAAGATTCTTTACTTTCATAACCTCTTGGGAGTATGGCATGTATTCATACGAATCTGAGGGTATGTTACGAGCTGAACATGTCTATGTTCCTCACATGATTATGTGTGCACTTTCCTACCAATCACAAGAATTGATGAAGATCGTCCAATCCGAAGCATTAATTCGACCAAACGAATAATTAAGGTATTCAGATGCAGAAAAGAACAAATCGGAAATAAACAAGGCTCCTAAAGGCACAAGCCAGGCTTCCTCCGAAAAAGGTTTGTCTTCTATCGAGGAAATGAATTGCTGGAGTCAATTAAGTGAAGTAGAGTGATTTATTTGACCTCTTTATAAAAAGAATACATTTATAGCAAGTCATATTGTATAGTAAATACTATAGGTACTATCTCAGACACTCAACATGAGCAACAACGTCTCTAGATTAAAGTAATAAATTTTATAAATAAATAAAACTGGCATATCAAAATTTTTTAAAATGATCACAGTGTCACATGAATGGTAATAGAATTAAGATATCAATATAAAAAGGTCAACAAACATAAGAACAGGCTTTATCCCAGCTTTACAACATGAATCATTTTTCAAGAACCTTGAATTGATCAGCTACAGCAGCATATTCTTCGATTGTGTCGAAACAGTGGTTGAGAAGGTATCTCCTGATATTACTTTTGAAATTTCTGAAATCCAAAGATTTAACTGAGGGATGGAGTTGTATAAATAAAAATTTAGGTAGTTTTTTTGACTAACTGCTAACCTATGTCTTGTATTATTCAATGAACATGCGGATCAGTTTCAGTTTATTTCCTGTGAACCACCTGTTTGCTAAGTTTTTATTTCTGTCCATCATTTGAGATAAACTGGTATGTGATTTGTCTGAGCATATGAGCATTGTATCGTCGGATAAACAAAAAACACATTTTGTTGGTGAAATGAAGATACATATGTGATTGATATAAATGATGAATAATAAAGGGCCAAGGACAGAACCCTGAGGAAGGTCATGACAAACTGGCTTTGAATCTAACTCGAAATTGTTGACGTCGACGCACTGATACTTATTTTGAAGATAAAATCGATCAAGAGCAATGCCGCTTATGCCATAATAACTCAATTTTTGAATGAAGATAAAGTGGGAAACAGAATAAGCCTGGGTAAGAACCACGAATATAAAAAATAAAAAATGTTTTCAAAGGTAGACCATTTATCTTTCACATCCGGATGGCATTTTTGAAAGAGGAGATGTCATCTCCTTTTTCAGGCTCCACTCACTCAGGTTTGTTCTTTAGAGACAATTGAGGCCAGCAATGCATTCGTGGTCTAGCTTAACACTACTGATGATACCTTTGGAGGACCGAAAAATATCTTTGGATCACCAGCCTGGTCATTAACGTGCCCTGTTAGTATATTCATTCAATCATGAATGGTTTGTCTTTGGGCTCTGGATACAACTAGTTGCTAGCAGTGAAAGCTGCGGTGAAAGACAGAGGAAAATCTCGTTCAGCAGCCGATGTCGAAGCAACTGATCACCTTGGAGAGCTTGGTTCATCTTAGATATTTGAGGATTGAATCTTCTATCAATCCTATGAAGGAATTTTTCGTAAGAAGAGATCGTTTACGATTCAGACTTAGCATCTGGTTCACCCTAGCTCACTAATGATACTTATGTCAGGTCGAAATAGCCTTGTTTTTGGGCTCTGGTCTCGTTTAGTTTCCTCGCAGTAATGAGTAAAAGACGAATCTAGTTAGGAAACATCTTGTTATCATTGATAATAGTAGGTTGAGCCACTAATGCTTCGTTTTTTAAGCTCTTTTTTGACTTACTGATATTATTTATAGTGTGTGAACTCATTATTACCACATTCAACTTCCGAGTAGCACAACCTACAGAAAATATCATCCCATCTGGTTACGAAGAAATATTATTCCCCGAAGTGGGTTTTCCAGCACATACGACCATCATCATCATTACGTATTCCACTAATTAGATTTACTAATTTCGGCGAAGTCTACAGAATCGCGAAAATTAAACTGTGCAAATTTACTTTATATTTAATTTCGGTTATATCGGCTCAAAACTAAAAGTCAACAATGTATTAAGCAATGTGTACAGAGTTTTTAAAAAATCCCGGCCCGCAGTTATGAAAGAGCAGTAAAATTCATAATATAAACTTTACTCGATCAACATGCCGGCGGGCTTGAGGCGAATTTTTAATAACGGTTGCATTTAAAAACGGATTTGTGATGTGATTATTTCAATATTTGTCAGATGTGGACTGAATTAAACATTTTTCGCAAATAAGACTCTTTTCGCTTGCATGTCTGTTTGGTTTGGTCATTAGTACGTCTAGAGGCAGACAGTCCGGATGAGCCAAGTAGGTAATAGGTACTCTTTTGTTGTCTGTGCGGGATGCTGTTTCTCATAAGGTGAAAACAATGTAAACTTTGCAGCTCAAGGATATCTACAATATGGACTTATACATTTCAAGAGCAGAGAAACATACCAGGTGTCTTTCCAAAAAGAGTAACATACTCATTCAGGTGCAGAACGAAAAGAAATACGTTGATATTAGATTGTTTCAAAAGTTTTGTCCGTTTTTATGAGTCTACTTTGTAGTGTGATATCTCGGTGAATACTTATTTAATTCAATCGAAATAAGCACCATCTGAATCAGTGCACTTTTGCCAACGTAAAACAAGTCGATTAATCCCGTGTTCGGGATTGGATGAAGTCGACGAAGGCCGTTTTTGCCTGGTTCTGACTGGCGGAGGTTCTACTGCTGAGAAATATATCAAAATGCTTGAAAAGATGGTAGTCATATGGCTAGAGATCTGGGAAGTATGGTGGATGAGGCAGAACTTCGACGCTCAATTCGTTTTAATTTCAGGCGATGATTTCTGAAACGTGCGGAAGAGCGTTGTCGTGGAGCAGGATCGGACGGACCTTCTCTGTTGACCAGTGCCGGCTGCTGTTGACGCAATTGTTGGTACACTTCGTCGATTTTCTCACAATAGGACTCTGTTGTAATGATTTGGCCCGGTTGCAGTAAGTTATAGTCAATCACGCCTGCCCTGACCACCATACATTACCCATGGCCTTTTTTTGGTGGGTTTTTGCCATTGAGACGTGCTTGGGTGGCTCGTCCACGTCCAACCACTGATCTGCATGTCTTCACGTTTCATTAGACGATTCGATCAAAAAGAGGGTCGTTTTGGGGGTATTGCCTAGTTTGCGTCCCGGCGCACTTAGGATAGGTTAGGATAGGTTAGGTTAGGTTGTTATATTTTAATTGTGCTAATAGCACAATTGGTGTGATTTTATCATCACAATCAAAATATAACAAGCTAACCTAACCTAAATGCGTCGGGACCTAAACTAGGCAATACTCCGTTTTAGTTGCGTAAAAACCTCGAAGATTCGAGTTCTGTTGAATTACAGAACTAGTATTGTTTCTCCGCTTATTAACATGGTTCCATCAGAAAATGATAATAATAATATGTGAATATTACGGGAGTTTTTTCCCAACACCAAATCGTTATTTTTACAACTTGGTGATCGAAACACGGGTGGAGGTGTGAAAATAACGATCTGGTGTTGGGAAAAAAACTCCAGTGATATTCATTACTACACCAAAGTTTCCAAACAGTATATCATAAGTAAATAATAATATGTGTTTATTCACTTTCTTAAGATTGTTTACAGTAAATATACATGTACATATAGAAATTAATAGTGAACAAATAAAATAAATCTCACGAGGCAAAATGATCTACCTGTGTGTAAGGAATGAGAATACTGAATCTGACATTGAATGAGATTCATGCCTTAAATTAAGTACTAAGATATGAATTTCAACTAACTACATTTGAACAGAATATAATTAAGTAAAACCAATCAATCTATTGGAATGAGTACTAGATATAGATAAGAATATAAGTTTAAACTGGACGTATTTCTACAGAATATGAAGAATTAGAAATAAACCAATGTATTGAATGGGTAGTAATTATGGATAATAAAATAATTTTGAACTAGACACATTTGGGCATCAATCAAATAATCAATGGATATAAAGATTTAAATCATAAGGGTTCTAGACTAATAACAAATTAATACACAATATATATCCACAATCGTGAAAGTGAGCATTAAAATTTATATTTTTTCACGTGACTCTGCTCGTGGTATATTCTTGACAAATAATTTGATCTTTGTCACAAATTTTTTGACATTTCATTCGTATCTCAAATTTTCAGGAAGAAAACTGTAGAGTTTTGGTCCTAAATACCGGTAGGATTTCTGCACAACTAATCTGAGCATTAATTGTATGTCTATACTGTGATTCTCACGTATTGCATATTTATGGTGTTAATTCTTTTTTGTTTTTATGCTGTACAGTAGTAATATTTATAAGAAACAGCTGTCTGTGACCAAATCTTCCAGATTATGAATAAAGTAGATCGCTAGGGTAGTCGTAACCTTTCCGTAGAATATATCTGATTAGTCTTTTCTGCATGACCTCAAGAGAATGCAGATGAGTTTTCGACACTTCACTCCAACCAATTATACAATATCTCAGAAGGAGCTCTACTAAACTTTTATGTAACATAATTTTCTGTTTTTGATTGAATATGTTTGCTATCCGTTTGAATTTGTAAAGTATGCAACGTAATTGTTTAACTATGTGGTCTATGTGCTGGTTCCATCTGAGACTTCTGTCTAAAATTATTCCAAGATATTTTATTTTCTTTGTTGGATATTTTGATGTTATATTCTGGTAGGGAGTTGTCATAACTACTGAATGGTACGTAATAGGTTTCTCAAAGTTAATAGATAAGAGCCTGTGGCAAACCACAATTTGACTTGATGAAGGTCATTTTTTAATTTTTGTTTCAAATTAAACCAGTTTTCGTCTTCGCAAAACAAGACAGCATCATCGGCGAAACTCAGAATGTTGTTTAAGTAAATATTGAATTGGATTGGTCCTAACACCGACCCCTGGGGCACACCACATGTAATAATTTCCTCTCCGCTTGAATGATTGCCTACTTCAACCCTTTGCTCTCTGTTTTAAAGATATCTTTTGAAAATATTATTCGCTATACCTCTAATTCCCATCCAGAAGATTCAGTAAGATAGAGTGGTTGACGGTGTCGAAAGCTTTCCTAAGGTCTATGAAAACAGCAATAGAGGATTTCGATTCATACAAACATGAATAAATTTGCTGGGTTAGTTTTTTTATTAGGTCTTGGGTTGACTTATTCTCTCTGAAGCCGTGTTGTGATTCTGACAACTGGTGTTTTCCAAAAAACATATTCAATCTCGTTTGAATAATCTTCTCGAGAACTTCAGCAAGACCAGTTATGAGTGACATTGGTCTATAGTTTGCGACATCGGGTTTTTCTCCACTTTTATATATAGACGTTATAACAGCCATTTTGAAAACTCAGGGAAAACATCCCTACTCTAATGACATATTCACTAGATATGTTAGTGGTTTCGATATATAATCAGATACCAGTTTCAGATATTCTGCTTTGATATCATAATAGCCAGGAGACCTTTCATTTTTGGGTTGTGATATAATATATTTTATCTCAATTGACCATCTTGTTTTCAACTAATTTCCATAAATATATTTTTTCAAATGAGACACCTTGTATATTTCTACCCCAATGCAGACCCAATTCTTTGTAGAACTTGAACGGTTATGATGACCTTTATCCTAAAACCAAAAATGACTATGTTATATGACTTATCGTCAAGTTTGCCATGAAATTTGAAATCAAAACGAATTAATATTTCGGTTGCACTATTTATTGCATGTCATGCTTGTATTGGATGCAATATGCATTGTTGAAATTATTGTAAGAAATTAAATTCAATGTTTGAATACATTTCTTCCTTGCTCAATACATTTTTGGACACACTTTCTTGTAGCCTTCAAAATTGTACGACCACCGAAGCTACGTATGGAATTCATTATCGCTATCTGGGGATCATCGATAGTATCGTAGCAATTTTACTACGCCTCGTTCTTCAAAAATCCCCTTGGATATAAAAAATCATGGTTGTAAATTCCGGTGAATGGGGAAACCAACAAACTGGTCTTTCAGTAGCAATGAAAGTGTCTGAAGAAAGTCATTGGAAAAATTATTAACATCTCGAGTAATGTGTGAAGCCTCATCATCTTGTTCAAAAAACACTTTCAGGTGATCAGATCATCATAAAATCTCTTCAATATGGTTCACAAAAACTTCAAATGATGCTCACCTGTAAAAGTACCATCGTAAAAACCTGTCAAATGATTTTTGACCCAATAAGACCGTACATTACAGGCAGGTACAAAGTATATGCTCTGCTGTTTCATAATTTTCTAAACAGAGAAGATACACATTGTCTTCCGACAGTCCGAGTCTTCGAATATGATGATTCAGACGACAGTGACCTGTGAGGAGGCCTGTTAGACATCGCAGTTCATGTCTACTGTAGTCCAATAACTGTTTGGTATCAATCTTCAAAAGGTGAATGAACGCCTTGGAGTCAGCCAATCCTGGAAAATCTTGCCAGAAGTCTTTGAATCTTCTTGCCACCCAGGTGTACAATGTTTGTTTAGCAGAACCAAAAGCGATGCCAATGACAGGTTCTGGTCCAATGTAGCTACTTGCAGCACCCTCCTTTGAAAGGGAGTCAGAGGCCTCTTTGCCTTTCAGATCAGTGTGGCCAGGTATCCAGACCAGTGATTATTTATTAAGTCTTCCTATTGAGGAGAGTATTTTCTGGTAATTTGCTAATTAAGAGTAGAAGTTCTACAAAAAATATATACATGAAGTTTAAGTTTATTCAAGAATGAGGGTAGCTACTGATTGAACTTGGGTGATCTATACTACCATTCTAATCTATTGCTGGAGAAGATGATTTTTATGCAGTGTTTGAAATTTGAAATCGTATTGGATTCAATTTGGTACGGTAAAGCAAGCATTATATAGTTTGCAAATTTGATATGTAAACGATCTCTTGAATAACTCAGTTATAAACTGAGCAGAGGTTAGGGCATGCTTATGCCTAATATTTACATCAGTTCTGTATGTTGATTTATGATATAAAGAAAGTATTTTTTCATTGTTATCATTTAAAGAAACGAAACCTTAGCACGCAGTAACTTTCTACGAAGACTTCTTTCCATTCTACACTGATGTATCTAAAATGGAAGATGGAGTAGGTGCAGCTCTCACCAGCTCTGATTTCAGCTGTTAATTTAAATTATCGAAAGAAAACACAATACCCACAGGTGAATTATACGCTATTTGGAGAGCATTAAAGTACATGGAGGAAAAGAACATCCCAAAATGCCTGATTGTCACAGATTCACTGAACGCTTTCGAAGTAATTACACAACTATACACCAATCATCCCATCTTGCTTCGCATAAAACAGTCTCTACACCTACTACATCAAAAACATATTTGCATCCAGTTCAAGTGGGCCCCTTCACATATTGGCATAGTTGGAAATGAAAGAGCTGACAAACTAGCGAAAGAAGCAATTACTAACCCGCTAATAAATACAGTGTCACTTGCTGTTCATAGGGATCTGAAATCTCTATACAAGCAAACGATAATCAACAGTTGGAATAGTTCGTCAGCAAGACTTCATGAGATAAAACAGTCAGTATCTTTTTGGATAAACAACCCCAATGAAAGAAGAGCCCAGGTCATTTTATCTCGTCTTTGTCTAGGCCACACTAGTCTCACTCATGGACATCTACTATCTTTCCTCAGAAATACCAATTTATTACATACTCTCTAAGCTTTTTTCCATGAACATGTAATATATCGA
>WOGN01008251.1:0-11401 GCA_015342105.1 Leptinotarsa texana
GTAATTCTATACATAGACGTGTAGATCATGCAAAGAAGTAACTTTTAGATACAAACTTGAAGAAAGTCCTACTGAAACGGCTACTTTCGTATAAACACGAAAGAAAAAATTCTTTTGAAACAAATAATTTTATATGAACACAGAATACAGAAGATACTTTTCTCTACTCAATTTGTATTCCAAACATTCGTTATGGAATAAAATCAGATATCATTCACAGGAGTTCTACTTTGAATGAATGATACTGTCATCCTCTCTGTTATACATCGATGTTTCGCCGTAAGATACTTGCCTTAAGGCTCTTCACTACCAAATTGGATAATAAACAACCAGATCGCAATGGCGATCCCATTGGCAGTTCCTCATCTTACATAAAGAATTCGTCCTTCAGTTGGAAGTAGCAGTTTCTTACACAGCATCCTTGCAATTCCGTGATTACTAGTATCGGTAAGTATGTTCTATCTTCGGATAGCTTCCTCTGTATGGTTTGAAGTGCTTCTTCGACAGGGACGTTGGTGTAGAGACTTTCCACGTCGGAACTGATCAGTTATATCATATTAGTCAATGGAAGTCCGAACTAATGAAATGCACCATGAAATATTGTCAACCACCTTTAAACAAAATATATCGTCACCTTCAATATGGCTAAAGATTCTCAGTCTTATAGAAAACCAATGACAATTTTGTTTATTATTCAATCGCTCCTCTTTGATAGAATCTAGGGTATCTTTTTAGAAACTGAAATGTTTTCACAAAATGTTGTTTCCGATCTATTAAATCTTTTTTATTAGTAATTTTAAGGTTGATTATCTCGTCAAGAAGTCGTTAAATTTGCTCAAAACAGGTTCTAGTATAAACATAGTTGAAATCACTAGCCATAAAAGTTAACATCATACAACTGTCAGAGATAGAATTCAACAGCTGAAAATATTTGATCATGCGATGGACCACTCGATTTTCCGCAAACTTATTCTCGTTCAATGCCATTTCGAATAAACTCCGCTCCGTATCTCGCCCCCATGACACAAAACGCTCAACCTAAGGCGAAATCCAAACCCCAACCATCCCGTCGCATTCAATTCAGGACTTCCAGATGACTGAAACCGACCGATTACGTTTCAGATCAGCGAACTTCCTTCTCAGATAATCTTCCGAATTGAAACTTTTCCTCAAAGAACCGAAAAGGTCCGCTATTAGATCCAATCCACTCCACTTTATCAGACCACAAAGGCCAGAAGATCTCAATAACCCCCTCAGGTCAGCCTCTAACGGAGTCGAACCACCCCACAAATATTTTACAACTGGGTCTCCAATTTTCTTGTTCAATCTCGAGAGTTCGCCGGGTAAAACAATTTAACGCTGCGGTCTGAATGCGAAATCACGGCCATCGCGGACAAACGCCTGGTAGTTTATGGATAGTCCGGGAAAAATTGCTGAAAATTAGTATAGATTGAAAAGACAATATGTGGTTATTTCAACTGCCAATGAAGACAATTAAAATGCCGAAAAAAGTTTTCATTTCTCCATCTTTGTACAAAAAATTATAGGAAACTTCCAAAGGAAGAAAGAAAGCAATTAAATTTGAAATGCACTCTTTACAAAAAATAATCTATTATCTAAATATACCTCTTTCATTTTCATGTCGTTATAATAAGGAAAGTTCAAGGACGCCAAGAAGAATTGTTGTTGTTTTTTCCAGTAGACCAAACTTTAATATTAACATTTAAGGCCATTGAAGGCGGAAGAAGGACAATTCTATGAACCAATTGGTTTCTTCTTCTGAACACGGCCAAGAGAACAAACCGTGCACGATTGTATCTACAAATTATTTCACTGATGACGAATATAAGGAAATAGAGAATATAGGTTGGTAAGGAGGTCTAAAGTCTTACAAAGTCTCTTTAACCCACACCTATTTGAAACGCAACGAATAGAGAAAGCCGAATAGTTCATTATGCGAAGTAATCCGGCTATTCAGTATTATTTTGGCAAGGTCTAAGGATGTTAAGGACAGGTTCTGTTCCCGTGTTCCCTAAAAAATATACCCCTTCAAATTTTATCAGAATGAATGAAATAATATTATGGTGAACACTAGTTCGTGAAAATGTAATAAACATTATAAATTTGTCATCAACCATCAATGTAAAAGAAATATTTGATAAAAATACTCAAATATTTTTATGAACTTCCAAAAATTAAAAACCTACTTACATAGAAACGTATACAGCGTGTAAAAGCCAAATGGAATAAATTCATTTACCAGTTGTACCTGTCATTGACGGGGTTTGAAGTTAGGGATAGCATTTTTTCGTTGAAGTATGCCAAATTATAATTTAAATTTGACGTGTTTCATAACCAAAAAGGATCCTATTCTCGGAATAATGAATTTATTGCATTTGGCTCTGATACAGTGTATGTTTCACAACCAAAAAGGATCGTATTCTCGGAATGTCGCAACTTTTCCCGGAGTATAACTTAAGTGCGGATATTCAGGAGAAGAAAACGTTCACATCCACTTACTTTACCGCGAGGATTTCTACGTTCGTGTCGGAATTTTCGCCGCTGTCAATCCACTTATCCTTCCTTTTCCCGTTCTTATCGCCCCCCGCATGAAATATTTATATTCGAATTTCGACGTTTGCTTCTGCTTTATGCATGAGACGCCAAATCTTGGAATTGTGTACGCTCCGAAGATATTTCATCTATGGTGATATTTATGTTTTGTGTAGCTATTTTCTGGGGAGAATTTTTGTTTATTTGCGTTACATGTTTAACGTCACAATGAAGGAATTGATGGCAAACTGGGTTCGGTTGAAGATGGGAAAAATTATTTGTTGACGGACTAGAACATTGGTTTAGAGAATCGTGCGTCCTGAGTAGCAGCAGCAATAGTATCAAGACTATTTCCCCAGTATAAATAAGAAACCAAAATAATAATTAATCACTTCATTGTTCAATGAAATCATATTATGGAGAAAGTATTTAATAATTAAGTATTTAATAATACATAATACTACTCAGGTTTGTCCTATAGGGACAATTGAGTCAAATAATGAATTTTTCATTCAATCTAGCACTACTGATGAGTCCTTTGGTAGGTCCAAACAGCGCGATCCAATGTTGGATACGAATGCTTTGTTTTTGAGCTTTGGTTTCATCTTGTTGGCTCGTCAAAGACGAGATGAATCTCGTTCGGCGATCGATGTCAAAGTGTGGTTTTGCAACTGACCGTCGCCTAGTTTTTTAAAGACTGAACTCAGTAAAAAAATTATTTGTATTGGACTGGAAAACTGCCTGGTGGTTGTTCAATTCTTATAGTTTATTTCAGTATTTGTCCGGTAATTGTCAACTGCTGAGTAATAATGATAGACCTAATATTTAAAACTGATCTTTCTTGTAGTATTCATTGGAACTTCTTTCTTTTCTCATATTGAACTGTCTAAGATTTGTTGCATGTATGTAACAATATTTTTCTTAATACCATTGCTCTGAATGTATTTTTTATCAATCTTCCAAAGTATATTGATTGGTGAAATATTCATTATTTTTCCGTTTTTTTTCAAGTGGATAAAATTGAAGAATAAAATAGAATTTGGAATACATATAGGTAAAAGTCTAGGAACTTCATTTGCTAATAATAATTTTTATTCCAGTCAGATCATATTTAGGTACATGATATTTCATTTCAATAATTTTTCTGGCCTCAAGATATGAAGCCAGCCACGAAAGAAATTTGCCACGGAAACCCAGTTCACATAGTTTATCTGTCGAAAGCTTTCGACAGATCAAAAAATAAGACACCTACATACTTTTTCCTATCTAGTGAAGAATTATTATAATTAAAAACCGCAATAGTTGCATTCTCCGTTGATTTTCCCGGCAGAAATCCATTTTGCTGTTCTGTTATGACATAATATTTTAATAGAAAGGAAAACGTTTGAGTATAAATAAATTTTTCGATAATTTAACATATTAAGTTATTGGGCGAAAATTATCGAGACATAATTGATTGGACTTACAATTTCTATTTTTCTAATATATAACAGACCATCGGTTATACAATAATCTGAAATAAATGCTATTTACATGAATACTTGATAACAATATACTACTGCAAATAAATCCACACACTAATGAAGTACATCTTCAGACCGAGCTCTAGGTAAAAAACATATCTCACTTGTAATAAACCTTCAAATAAATTTTTCGGTTTACCAGTAGATATTGAAACTATGGTAAAATTGACATTTGATATAATCAATATTTGTGCTTCTGGTATTCATTATAGAATGAAAAGTTAACCTGATGGTTGATGGGGAGTTAAAAGTTGGAGTCCGTTTGATAAAGCTCCATAAAAGTGAGGTGAAAGGTGACAAGAGATGTACTCAATTTTTGTGTGATCCCTGATCCTTACCCATTTTTTATGAAATAATTATACATGAATCGAGACATAAATACTGTACTATTTCTGAATCGAACAAATGCTACATATTCCTAATAGAAAAAGGGATAACAATCCGTCCCTAAACTATTTACACTCCGGTCACCATGTTCCCATCCAATTTCGATTCTTCGCAAAACCGCCACCCGAATTTCCCGATCGATCGGAAAGTCAAATAAGATTTTCTCCGGCAATAGCTAACCCTCCATCCCATATGACTGGGGCTGGAAGAAGGAATTCCCTACTCCACTTAATTTTCCTGTCGGGAATTGGCGGGCCTCCGCCCGATAAAGGCTAAAGGTGATAGGAATGTTGATTATGAGGAGAGAGAGAGAGAGCGTCGAATATATCCTGAGGGATTTTGCTTTCGCCTTGTCCGATCTGAAAAATAATGTGTTAATCTGTGAGTAATGTAGAGAGGAAAACGCCGATAAGAAATATTGTCTGTTTTAATTTCATTCCGAATATATGCAACGAAAAATTGTTCGTGAACAAAAGGAGCTGATAATTGAAAATCAACGTAGAAGCGAAATGGTCGATAGTAGTTCAAAGTTCAAGTTCAAAGATATTTTTAGTATCAAAGCTGTTCTAGCGATTTACATGCACGCACATCTCTTAGTTGGAATAGAGATTCAGTCTCGCTCTGTTGTAAAAAGTTCAATACAAATAATATCGCTATGGGCATGTGACAGGTTCTGTGGAAAGCTTCATTTTGGGTTTAAATCCCACACATATCGCAGTAATTACTGGGATGCAGCAGTAAAGATCTCTAGTATATAGATACAGGCTCATTACATCATTCTGAAAATGATTTCTGACTTAATAATTCCAACAGTCAACTATGATCCTCCTCATGTACAGTCCTTATTCCCAGTAGGATACGAGATCCTCTGGGAGGAGGAAATACTAAGAACAGATAACTGTTAGTTCGCAGGTGGATCAAATACTCCTTCAGGTTCTAGTGCAGCTGTATACCAAAGACAGACATTTCAATCTCCCCAGCGACCTAGACGACATTACTTCGGGAGAAAAAAGGTCATTGATCTATTGTGGAGAGATTTAAGGAAACCAATCTCGCTTATGGATCAATGAAAATATGCTCATATAACCAAGCGGTTGTGGAAGCACTAGTCTCTCTAGGAGCACCGTCCAAGTTGGTATTAAACCAAAATATACTCTTTTTTATAGGAAGATCTAACAAAAGGTCTGTGTACTTGTGATGCACTGTTTGGAACCTTTGGTGTAGTAACCGTTATTTTTAACACCTCGACACGTGTTTCAATCACCAAGTGATCATCTTCAAGTGGAAGATTAAAAAACAGTTTTAATCTTCTCAACACCAAACCATTATTTTTAATACATGGACATGTGTTTCAATCACCAAGTGATTGAAAACAGTTTTAATATTCCTCCTGAAGATGATTACTTGGTGATTGAAACACGTGTCGAGGTGTTAAAAATAACGGTTTGGTGTTGGGTCTAAACTTAAGTAATACTCATAAGGTCTGTCGTATGGACTCCTGGCCACATTGCTCTGGAAAGTAATAAAGAACCTGCTTTAGATTTTGCCAAATAAACAGTGACTACCTCGATTGTAAGAAGATTTCAGACTCCCAGCAAAATCTTTCAGAATTAGACTATTTGAAAGAAACAATCGGTTTTTATGAGAATTGAGATTTGAATGGGTGTGAACATAACTTAACCTAGTCAAGGGCAATATTTATATATTTCTTGATTTATTTTGAATTATTAACCAAATAAAAACAAACAAATCTTTCATTTAATCCAAAGCAAACTCTCTCTCTATCCGTCATTTCCACCCATCCATCACAGAATGAACCTCGAATCTTCCCTTTTAATGAAAAACAACCCTCCGGATTTATTTCCCTTTTATACGCAAGGACTATCTTTGGGGTGGAAAAAGTATATTAATATTTTATGGCTTTCATAAGTTTATCGTAAAAGACTTATAAACTTGAAGTATACGGTGGCGAGGAGATCATAAACTTTCACGTCCCTGTTTTACAGCGCCTTCTTTTATTGCCTTTTTTATCTAAATTTAGATGTATACGAATACATATTTTATTAGTACAAGAAGAGTTTATATCTCGGAAGTGAAAAGTAACTGGTTCTAGGGGAGTTAGAATGATAATTGCCGAAAGAACCCAAAGAATGGTAGATTGGAGTTTTGGTTTCTTTCAGCATTTCTAAAACTGTTATTTTGGAAAAATAATTATTTATTCTACATGCATGAAAATTCTATAATATTCTTATTTACTATGTGATGCTTGTGTGATGCCAGTATGTTAAATATCTGACTCGCTGATATTAAGTGAAATGCAAATATATTTTTCTTTTGTTATTTTTCAGAATACTTCCGATGGGATGTTGTGAATTTCATGACATCAGGAAAAATAATCATTTGCGAGACCCTTCTGGATTTTTTGTATCTCGTATATTTATTTCACGCAAATATTTCACAACTTATCAAAACATTTCGTTTTCTCTCTCCCGATAGGAAAGTATGTATGCTAAAACGTGTTGGAAAGTTTTTCCATTTATTTCATCTGTTATCGAAAGTAATATCGAATACCCATCGAGGATGGCCGGGAAGCAACAAAACCGCCATTTTAAAAATTCCCCGAGGGTCCGAGAAAATCCACGAGAAGGTAACAAAGTCCGGTCACGTGTCTTGTAGGACTGTTCGGAGCCCTCGAAGGATTCCCCAGAGGCGAGACGAGCTTAAAGGACCGTGTTCGAAGTCTTGCCCTTTGAGAATTACGTTCCTGACGAGGTTATATCCTTAATAGACACGTTCATAGGGGTGGAGATGAGATGGGGAACGGGCATGAGAAAAATGTCTTTTAACAGCTGTTTTGGAACAACTGAAATCTTTTTCCCAGTTTATTGACCACGAAGTATTATATAAATAGAACTTTTTCAAAATACACACCCTTCTGGCGTTACAATACGGTGTAGTATTATGACAAATCGATGATAAAATAATTTTCCATTTTTACGGAATAATTCAAATTCATTCTCGAAACTGAATGAAACTTCTTTAGAAGCTAGAATTCGATGAAATCATATTCTAGTACATAATCTCAATCTAAGCAACTTTTCAGGTTACAGTTTTTCCATATTTGGAAATTTAAGGGTGGTTTAGGTACTAACGATTGCTTTTCTTTTTGTTCTTCCCGTATCATGGAAGGTTTTTTCAAATTTTATGTGTGATATCCCTGTTCAAGAAGATACAAAAGTTTCTTTGAAGAGTCTTCTGATGAATCGTCAATAATAAAGTTTTCCATGTTTATGGAGCAATTTGACAAGCACAACACATTTAGTTGAAGATTCAATTCTTAAGCCAGTTGTCCGCTACGATCAAATTAATTAATTTCTTTCTCTATTGCCTCTGAAATTCACCACTTTGTATTTTCAACAAATTTTTCGGTATTCTCCGCTCGCGCGCTTGAAGCTATTGTTCAACTCTCTCGAAAGATGTTACAAGGGATTTTAGTTTTCTCTCTTTTTACGAGATGATAGAAACGTCACTACCTCTACACTAATTCTCTTGTTAGACTCCTTGAATCACAAGATTGATCGTTTTCAGAGTTGAAGAGGATAAAACCTTTACCTGTCGGGAATTCCCTCGAGATAACAGTGAAAGATATTTTACGGTGTACTTTTCTAAATAAATTGCTGTTTGTGCTAGGTTGGATGTTATCACTCAAGAGATTGAATAAGGTTTTCAGTGAGCGGGCCGTTTGTACAGAAAATCGATGGCATAGATGTCAGACTTACTTTATTTCTTTCTTAGCAGTTTAAATTTATTAATTAAGAAATTTCCGATATTGATACACTTATGCAATGTAGACTGAGAAACGCAGAATTGACACATTTAAGTACCCTAATTTGATGGATTTACCTTATTTGTAACCTTTTACTCGATATGGACTTCCCACCTAGATAATGTTACAAATGTACTTCTCTTTATTTATACATGGTTAAATATAAGGTTAATGCAGTCAAGCTGGATACATACATACATAAACATACATAAACGTGTTGTAATTTGTGTTTTATCAAAAATAAACATTATTATTATTATTATTATTATTAATATTACTATTATATTTATTGAGTATAAGTGTAAGTTCCGTTAAATTTCCAATAAAGTTATAAAACTGATTTTCCAAATTCAAAGCGGATCCATATTCAATATTGCATATAAATTTCCATGGTTTTTCCATAAACTGTGTTATTAAGAAATTGTTCAGATTTATAGTAGCTTAAATATGTACGTGGGTTATTTGAAAAAAAGCTGAGGGTGATTGAAATCCTTCAAAACTTCATATGAATACTAGTTTATGAATTTTATCATTGCGTTTTTTGGACTGACAGCAATAATAATATATCGAACCAATTGTGGAGAATAAGAAGTTCGATATTGTTGGATTCCCAATCTCTGACTTCTTGAACTGTACCTACAACCAACTCCTTCAGTTTCGGTTATTCATCAGTTGATGATGCTGATGCCACTTGTTCCAGAGCCTGGGCGTCAAAATTTGTTTCGGCAGTCTATAACTTTTTTGACTATAAAATCCATTTCACAGTGATAGTGGTTGATTAAATACAATATTTCAAGTAAGTACGTGATTATTGATGAAATGGTATCTGCCGAATTAGTTTTTCTAGTAAGTAATATGATTGGTTTCACTAATACCTTATACCAGGTGAAAAAAATTAATTAGTCACCTAATTTTTTATTTTTTATAATGCGTCTCCTGGTTAATAGGGTACCATACTGGTTTAATGAAGTAATGTAGATGTTTTTAATGAAATGGAAGATAATAATTACTAAACATTCCAGACTGAAATGAAATTTATAGGCAATCAGGAACAATACGTGGGAATCAAATTCTCATAAACATTCCTAACAGTGTTTTTGCGTTGATTAGTTATACTAAAACGGTTGTTGATAATTGAATAATTAATCGCTTAAATGAACCTTGAGAAATATAATCGCTTTCATATACGCTTTATATCTACTTGATCACAATTTTTAATCAGTTTTTTCCCAAGAATGATTTGAAAAATTCTGTTATGGCGAGAGACAAATGTATCATAACACTTCATGAAAATGCGAGTAGATCGAATAAACTATCAATCAATCACATTCTAAAACGAGTAAAACAATTTGATGCAAGAGTGCAAGGAACTCTGCTCTCAATTAAGTACCGTTATTCACAGAGAATGTTCGTCACAGTCAGAGAACTCAATTATAAAACATCAAATAACAGTGGGGGTATTTTGCAAGGCGTGACAAAATTATTTCAGACGGTTACAGCAAATAAACAAAAGCCCTATAGAGCAAAATGGCTACCAGTTTCACCTGATTAGCAGCTGGTACACAGAAAACGGGTCTATACAATTCGGTGTCAGGGGTGGGATACCGGTGTTATCTACTTTTGATACCAATTTCATTATGCAGAGGGTACTCACATAAAACTACGCTACTGTTAACCTACTCTAAAAGAATAAAAATTGCCACTCAATTTTTAATCCGTTCGAACCGTTGGACCGGGTTTGTTTGAGCACAAAAGGCCAGATGATGCCGCTATAAAAAGCTTCCAAAGAGTGGGACCATCATAATCCAATTAGCATTCAATGTGAGTGACGCTAGAAGGCGCTGATGTCGGCGGCGAACTTTTTAAATTAAAAGTCCCTTCCGCGTGGCGGGAGGGGGAAAGTGGTGGTCTATCGCGCCCGCACCGCCTTTCTGAACTGGTGCATTAATGGATTTGTTGTTTTATTGATTAGATCGGATTTGGCAGATTTTCAGCGACAATTGTGGCTTACACTTCATGTTATTTGATTATTTTTTAAATGACCTGTGTAATTCCTGAGCTCTTTTATGATAGCTGAGTTACTGACAAATAGAACATTTTCCTGTGTGAAAAATATTTTCAATTTATGAAGTAACTCATCGGGGCGAACTAAAACTTTGCTTTTTCTACAACCGTTTGAAGTTCCCCATTACAATTTTCATATTTGATCAGATTTTGGAAGCTGAAAGAAGGTCGATAAAACTTTTAATTTTAATTACTTCAAAAATCTTGTATTGCTATAACAGTAACACCTAGGTGGCTCGGGGAGTTATTAACTTTGCCTACCCAGGACACTAGGCTAATGACACCAAAAAAAATAGTAACACCATGTTGAAAAACAGTTTCAGAACTGCCACTATTTTGATGTGCTTTTTTAATTACTAAAGATACTAATTGGAAGAAACTTTTTATGAACTTCAAATAATGTAACAAGAAATGACTCATTTTACCACCTGTATAGATCATAACCTGTCATTGGCATCACTTTAGGCTTTTCCAAACAAAGATTGAACATTTTTTTGAAGGTGATTGACAATAATTCATGATGAATTTCATTAGTAATGACTTACATTATCTGATGTTATATAAAATGATTTAAAATACCTGAAAGAACTAAAAAAGAAGAAATTAAAAATTAATGAAGAAAAAAATTAATAGCTGAGAAAAAAACGATTATATTAACCAAAAAATCCTGAAATGAAATAATAGTACAATAAAATAGTATAACTGTTTTTTTTCAGCTATTCATTTTTATTCTTCTTCTTTGATTTGTAATTTCTTCTTTTTTAGTTCTTTCAGGGATTTCAAATCATTTTATATAATATCAGACAATGGAAGTCCGAACTAATTAAATTCAAAGATTGAACACCTGGATGACAAGAAGATTTATGGACTTCTGGCAGAATATTCCATGATTGGATCACTCCAAGGCGTTTATTCACCCTTATTCGAAACTTGTTACCAAACAGTTGTTGGACTACACTAGGGATAAACTAGTGTGTT
Source organism: Leptinotarsa texana (assembly GCA_015342105.1). NCBI lineage: Eukaryota > Metazoa > Arthropoda > Insecta > Coleoptera > Chrysomelidae > Leptinotarsa > Leptinotarsa texana. The sequence continues at coordinate 11,332 of WOGN01008251.1, forward strand.
AACAGGCCTTCTTACAGGTCACTTTCATTTGAATCATCATATGTAGAGACTCGCGGAAGACAGTGTATGT